>CABHPQ010146519.1:57845-76694 GCA_902168405.1 Peromyscus aztecus
ACACACACACACACACACACACACACACACACACATGCATACGAGTAACACTGAAAATGCCAGCTCGTAGAGTCCAGTTCAACAGTAGCAAAAATATCCCAAGTGATTTTTCTTTCAAAATCATGTCTTCTCAATAGTTCAAACCAAAATTTCTATTTCCTTTGTGCTGATGTTTAAAAAGTGAGAGCAAGTTGAGTAATAAAATAAACAAGAAGAAAGCAGGAGGGTCAGTCCAATCAACAGTATGCATATGGCTACAGCTTGACACACCTCTGTAGTCCATTAGAAACTCTGTAATATTGAGAAAATATACTTAACTCAAATATTAAGACTCAAAATAAACAGGTACCTGTCTGTTCTCAATCTTCGATGCACCTTTCAAGTCAACCTCGCAATGGAATCCTACGTACATTCAGCCCCAGCATCACATTAGAAGAGCCCTATAAGTAGATATAATTAAGAGTTCTGTGAGTAGAAATAAATAACTGTCACTTCTTTGAAAAACAGCCTTGAATTTGTGTCACAATTAGTGCAATCATTAAACCAAACAGAACATATTCACTCCCAAAACAGACTGGTTAATTCATTCATTATTTGTGAACCTCCAAATTAGTATGAAATGCAATAGATATGTTTTTCCTCTTAAGAACTTTAAATCTCATTCTTGGGAGTTCACAAGAGGCATTGCCAGGAGGTTCATATTTCATCTCCTCTTCTTACATAGATTGGGAAGGTTTAAACTTTTTGATGACTGAATTCTATAATTTGTAAAATGAAAGTATTTGTGTTGTAGGATCCCAACAGAAACATGACTGATTTCAATTGCCTCTTCAACACATACTTAATAAGCTATCTAGGCCTTTCCACAATTAACAAATTGGTAGTAATCATTTTCTCCTTTTCACACAACATAAGCGTTATTACTTCAATGATTGTTTGAATTTCTTTTTTCCAGCCCTATCTCCTACTTAGCCAGTTTGTTTTCCTGGTGTCTCTCTCTTTAATCTGAAACATTTATCTCATTATCTTTTTTTTTTTTTTTTTTACTAAATACATACGTTCAATAAAGATCCAAGAAAATTGTAGGACTTCCTGTTACATAGGTAGAAAACAGATTTTAATCAAAGCATCTAATCGAATTGATTGGTAATTATGATGTTGAAAGCTGAACTGACTCTACATGTGAAACCAGAACTTGCCAGAGTACTGTGTTTGATGAGCAGTGTCTGACCAGGCACTGGAGCAGTTTTATTGGCATCACATGCTAATTCTTCTGAGCATCTGGACATCACTGTTTTTTAAACAATATTTCAAAATGCATATAAGATAAAGACAACTTTAACCCAGGAAACGGTAACGGTATGAAGGGCTGGTTAAAACTGAAGGATCCTGTTTGAGTTACAGTGGTAAATACTCAGTGCTACTGCGACTCTTGCTGTGTGTCACTGGTATTCCACAGAGCTATAAGTCTTCTACAGATCATAATAGCAATTAAAGGAGACTGCTGACATAAATAGTAAGGTAACCCAACTTGCATCCTACTGTTTTTTACTTTCTGTTATCGTTATCTACATTCCTCTCAATATTAAGCTCTTACACAAACACAGGCTTACTCTATACTTTCTCTATGTTACTATTTCTTCCATAATTATTTTTGTATCATGCCAAAGTGTATTGATTTCTTATTAAATTATAGATGTCTAGATCAGTTTTAAAAGTCCTACTAGATTATTTTTCTTTTTTGTGTTCATAGTTTACCATTTTCCAAACCAATCTGCTAGTTTTTCTCCAGTTATTGGGTGATAGTGATTCGAGCGATCTGTATAAAACAAATAATCTTAGGATTCTGAGGAATACTATTTTTTTTGCTAGAAGGCATACAGAACATAAATTATTTAAAAAATTATTAGTTTCTAAAATACATGAAAGGCTTAGAAGAAATTCTCTAGTAGTCTGTTTAGTTTGCATTAGGCATTCACATGAGATCAATATGATAACATCAATCATTTGTAGAAACACTGAAAATAAGAAAATAAATAGGTAAAATTTGAGGTTAAAAAGTTATTCTTTTCTCATAGGTGGGTGAGGGGATGAGAGGGATATGGGAGGAGTGAGGAGAGGGAAAAAGTGATCAAAATATATCATATGTAGAAATTTTCAAAAAAGAAAGGTAATAGAAAAAGTTGTGTTTGCAAAAGTTCAGTGCTATAATTTCTGCCCACAAAAGAAAGTGCTCATGGTGCATTATTACCCTGATTCTGATTGTCATAGTGGGAACTCCACAGGCCACAAGCATTTATCTGTTACCACCGTTGTGTGCTATGAATCCAGACTACTGCCAGAACACATAGGTAATTAATAACTATTCATTGAATGGATGTAGGACTCTATGAACAAATAAATACAGAACTGAACAGGCATGAGGATTTAAATAAATCTGAGGTAGAATAGACAGTGGCTTTGAATCAGAAAGAAGATGCACACTTAGGTAATCGTCGTTGTACAGTTGAGAGGAAAATGGTCAGGGCACCAATTGAACCCACACTTCTGGTTCTCAGTCCAGACAAATTCCTGAGATACCAGCTGCCTATTCTAAGAAAAAAACAAAACAAAACAAAAACTTCTTCTACTAAGAGCTACACAAATCCCAACAGATAGAACACACTCCTTCCATGCCTCTCCTTAATATGCAGAGCATAATAAGACCTCCAGCTCTGCCCATAACAAAGCAAAAGTGATCAAGAAAGTAATTCTCCCTTGCAGTTGTTTTCTCCATCAACTCATCTTCTCTCACCTACAAAAGACTCTCCATGCACATAACCATATCTGCTATTCTTCTCCATTTGACCTTGTTATTAATCAAGAGTCTACATTCAGATATCCTGTTTTCATTGCAGAAAGGGCAGACAGAGCATATCATAAAGAAAGAAAAACAATGTGAGAGGTAGAGAAGAGGAATTAATGTAAGGAAGTGGTTATGCCAGCTTGGAATTCAAGCAGATAGTTGAAACAGGAACATCAGCCCTATACCTCATCTCTACCACCCACAACATGTCTATTCCCCAGTGTGATGCTTTAGTGAAGCAAATTCCTGCTTCCTGTAACTCCGATGGCCTTCTTCACAGAATTAGAAATATGTATATATAATATATGTAAATGTATTATGTATAAATATATGTTGAATTACTTTATATTAAACTGGAAAGGAGACTAATTTCAGGAATGACCCAAAATGACTGGTGAGCAGGGAGAAGCAAGAGGAGAAAGCTGAAAATATGAACAATATAGAATTAAATATGTATCATAGCATCATAATGAAATTCATCACTTTGATGACTATTTTAAAAAGAACATTATGGGACTCATGAGTGTTTGAATGAACGAGTCTCTGATTCCTGTGCCTTCTCTTAGGGCTCTTTTAGTTCTGTTGAGTTGCCTTGTCCAGCCTTGATGTGATTGTTTTTGTTTTATCTTATTATATTTTATTCTGTTATGTTTTGCTGTTGTCTCTTAGAATCCTGTTCTTTTCTCGTGAGAGACAGAAAGGGAGTGGATCTGGATGGAGAGGAGGTGGGGGGGGAAACTTGGAGGAGTAGAGGGAGGGAAAACTGTAATAAGGATACATTGTATGAGAAAAAAATATTTTCAATAAAAAGGGAAAAATAATTTTTAAAGGAAAAAGTATTCAGTGATTTTTCAAAAGACAATGAAAAGTATCTTAATTTAACACAGCAGAGTGTTATTTCTGGTTGGGAATTTCCAATAAAATTAATTAGGAATATGCATTTTGGAGCTCATACAATTACAGAATATTGCTTTAAACAGTTGATAATGTGACTTTAATAATATCTTAATGGGGAGAATTTTTAGATTTTATGGTTATTAATATGTTCATATTATAGTGATGACTTGATATAATACAAAACTATGAAGCATATATAAACATACAAGCATACACACTGATTGGAGCTAAGTAATATGAGATTTCCTCTGAATTTGGTTCTCAAATTAGTCTTCTGTCATTCAAGTAGAATACTGAAGAGGGATGATCTTCCTTGTTGGTTAAGGCAAATTTCTTTAGTTATATAAAAAAAAACGAAACAAATACACTACCATTCATCCACACTGGATAAAACATATATCCAACAGAGTATGAACATTTTATTGACCAACCCTCTGATGAACAGCACAGGGATATAGGGGAAAAAAGCAAATGATACTTCTGTTATCACCATATCCCTGTCAAAATATTAATGAGATCTATTCAGAGACATTGAGGTAAAATCAAAGTACACTTGAAAGTGCAGGTTAGGTGAATGTTGGTTGATATCATGGATGCAGCTGAAATATTTATTGAAGGGTATTTACAGCCATTGCTTACATTTGTTACATTTTTGTAGAAGTACTATGGAAATATATAAATATATATTTATATTTAGAAAGATGTTCATGTCAAATAAAATAGAAATCATAATTAAATCAACAAACAGAAAAATAGCATTGCTAACATAGGATCTGGACAAGCAGACAACATAGACAGGAACGCTGCTATGACAATTACTTTCAGAATCCTACTTTCTTGGACTTTACTCCAAGGAAAAGTAAGGCTTCCCTAGTAGAGAAGCATAAAAATGCATTGTCATATGCACATCAAATGTGTATAACTACTTTAAACTCTAATTCTAAATAGAATAAAGGCCTTTTGTTTGTTCAGTCCTTGCAAATCTAGACACCTGCTATGTATGAAGCCTGTGGTTGGCTGAAAATACAGAGATAAAGACACTCTGTTGATTGGGCTTAAAGATATAGTTTGTGTGAAGGAAGTATGCATTTCAGTGATGGATATTTGCCCAAGATGAGAATAGATGGTGTAACTATGATACAATATAAGCAGAAGTGAGCTGTGATGATACCAACTATTATAAATTTTTTCAAGTTGAAAACAGCAGTTATTAATGAAACAAGAAGAGAAACTGACATATACGCCAGAATCACACCTAACTCTCCTTCTGAATGGAACAACAAAAAGAACTCTTGTAGACTTAAAATTGAAGACTTAAGTATATCCATATTTTCGCTACATTTTGTAAATACTACCTGAACTTACCAATTTGGATGTCATTGAAAGCTACAAAAAGGTTCAGCAAAATAACAGGGTTTACCTCTGTCAGCCTGCATAAGACATAGTAGTAATTTGAGGAAATTGTCTCTGGAGCCCCTTTCTTGATTCCAGAGCTGCTTTGACATATGTTTAAATCCAATTGTAACACAGAAAACCAAATCTCAAACAGAAGAAAAAGTCTTCTAGTCTACATAAGAAAACTTACGATCTCTAGCATAATGCATTTCCCATTGAGATATTGATAGTGATAAATATTTTATCAAGTAGAAAATCGTAGATGACTTGAGATTTCAAATTCAGTCTACCACATGGTACACTATCATATTCCCCAACTGCTTCTCTAGGATTATGTTCCAAATCTCTGCCATTTTCTCAGCTTCTATCACAATAACATGTATTCACAAATTGGGATTTTTAACTACCTAGTGATGTTTGTGATAATTTTTTCAATAAGAAAACCAGCCTATGATCATTTATGGCATAGTATTTGTTTAGTTATTGCTGCTTTGATAAGTTTTGAATTTAGGAAACTCTGAATTCTATTATCCCCATATATTTACTTCCTGCATCCTTTTCCTCCACTGGCTATTTGTCTGAGCTTCTACTAACAGTGAGCTGCCTTCTCTGAATAACTTCAGACTCCTCAACAGAACAAATGTCATGGCTTGGATATGAAAGGTACCCCACAGACTCATATGTTAGCAGCTCATTCTCCAGTTAATGGTACAGCTGAGAGAAAATTGGATCCTGAAAGTTGTAACTTTGTTTATGGACTACACCATAATGGATTTGCAGTTGCATGCGTTACTAGGAAGTAGGGAAAACTGAAGGAAGTAGACAGTGGAGGACATGCTTTTGAAGTTTGTATCTTGTCTTTACTCCTTTCTTCTTTATTCTCGTTCCTGGCTGTCATGAAGGGAGCATATCTCTGTAAATCATCTTTCTGCCATGATGTTCTCCCCCAGGCCTGAAAGCAATGAACTATAGACTAACACTTCTGGAACAATGAATGAAAATACAGATCTTCCCTCCTTTCAGTATTTCTCAAGTATTTTTGTATAAGTGATAAAATCTAAAATACTTAGTCAAAACACATTTTTATATAAAACACAACCTCTGCCTTGAGTGTAACTTGGGTTTTAAATGAATAATGATAATATCCAAAAGATTGCAAGACTATATTCATATTATATTGCAATTATTAGGAACTTACATTAACTATAAAGTGAATCAGTGTAATTTGAGAGTGAATATGGTGCTGTAGAATATTAGTTAAAGATGTGTTGCATTTGTTTATGCTGTGGAACGTTTGTTTAATGATGCAAAGATGTGTTGAATTCTTTTATGTTTCATTTCTTTAACTTTGTGACTACTTTATCTATCTAAAACATCTGATTTGTGTAATAAAGAGCAATAATTGGTGTAATTAAGAGCCAATAGCAAGGCAGGAGGGAGGATAGGCAAGACTGGCAGGCAGACAGAATAACTACAAGGAAAATCTGGGAATAAAAGAGAGAGAGAGAGAGAGGCTGGGCAGTGGTGGCGCACGCCTTTAATCCCAGCACTCGGGAGGCAGGGGCAGGCGGATCTCTGTGAGTTCGAGGCCAGCCTGGTCTCCCAAGCGAGTTCCAGGAAAGGCGCAAAGCTACACAGAGAAAGTCTGTCTTGAAAAAAAAAAAAAAAAAAAAAAAAAGAGAGAGAGAGAGAGAGAGAGAGAGAGAGAGAGAGAGAGAGAGAGAGAGAGAGAGAGAGAGAGAGAGAGAGGAGCAAGAAAAGAAGGAGGAAACAAGAGGCCAGTCACCCAGCTACACAGCCAGCCACAGGGTAAGAAGTGAAGAAACATATACAGAAATAGAGAAAGGTAAAAGCCCAGAGGCAAAAGATAGATGGGATAATTTAAAGTTAAGAAAAGCTGGTTGGAAATAAGCCATGCTAAGACCAGGCATTCATAAGTAAGAATAAACCTCCATGTATTTATTTGATAACTGGGTGGTAGGTCCCCCCAGAGAACAAAGAGCCAAAAAGATAACTAAAAAAAACAAAACAAAAAACTACCACTTGGACTTGATGTTAGTGTAGGATAACGGTAAAAATATAACATGCAATTACAACAAGATTTTGCAATAAAACATGTCTATAATTCAAAGTTAACTTTCTTATTTACTAACAGTAAACAAGTTGTATTTGAAATTAAAACCTCTTGACATTCATGTTATCTCCCTTCAAAACAAGATACTTGGGTATAACTTTAACAATTTCTGTATAGTATCTCTATAAAAATCATAAAAGTAATTAAGAAAAAACAAAAAACAACAAGTATCTAAATATATTGATGTTCCATGTCAATGGTTAGGCAGATGCAATATTGTCAGCAAGTCTTCCTTTTGAATTTCATGAATTAAGTTCAAATCCAATAAAAAAACTCTCAGCACATGACTTTTGTGGATACAGAGAAACTGATTCTGAATTTGAAAACAGAAGAGACATCCTAAAATAGTCATAACTATGTCAAGGAGGGTTCAGAAACTCAAACAGTACTACTTCAAGGCAAAATGAAAGTTCAAGTAAGAAAGACAGAATGGTATCAGTGAAAGAAAAGATCAACAGAACAGAAAAAAGATTGCAAAAATAGAATCACACAAATATAGTCAACCGATATTGGAAAAAAAGAAGCAGAGATGGTCTTTTCAAAAATTGGTGCTGGGGAAACTGGAAAAATATGAATCTACACATATACCTTCCACCCTTCACAAAAGTTTACTCCAAGTGGATCATTGGTCTAGCTGTAAAATTCAAAGTCGTAAGACTCCAAGAAGATAGTGGAAGGGAAATTGAAGTAACTTTGTTTACATAGATGACTTCTAAGCTATAATCCCAAAGGCAAAGTCTATGAGACACTTGGTAAGCTGAACATCACCAAAAATCAAAACTTCCACATCATAAAAGCACTGTTAGGAGAATGAACCATGCTGAGAAAAAATAACTACCCAAACAGACTCAATTAATAAAGAATATAAATCCAAAATATGTAAAGAATGCTGAAACATCAATTATAACTAAACAGAAAAACTATACCCTTTTACAAATATTTAAGTATAAAAATTATTTATTATGTCCCTATTCAACCTATCAACAGTATGACTACCTTCAAATCACTGATATTTATTTACAAATCTACACTGGACTTTTTATTATTCCCCCAATTGACTCTAAACTCTAATTTATGTCAAACTT
The DNA here is from genome assembly GCA_902168405.1 of Peromyscus aztecus. Taxonomy (NCBI): domain Eukaryota; kingdom Metazoa; phylum Chordata; class Mammalia; order Rodentia; family Cricetidae; genus Peromyscus; species Peromyscus aztecus. The sequence goes on from CABHPQ010146519.1 coordinate 66,202, forward strand.
TGTTTTTTATTGGTGTCTTGTACATAAAGTATGTGCCCTATTTGTTTATTTACTTCAAATATCCATTTAAAAATGACTTGAAATCTAGAAAGATGAACATGTATTTATATAGTATTCAGAACAAGGGAACTCAAATTTATGAGTAGCATGTAATATACCTAAACATATTAGACTAATTATTTTATACAAAATTTGATATGTTCGCTTGGTCTGACTCCTCCAAAACAAAAGAATCATTCCCTCCATAAGGCTAACTGTAGTTCCTTTATAATACAAATTCCATAAAATGTACCTTCAATAAATGAAATATTCATTTCTGCACCTTTTTCATGCCTCCTCCAGTCAGTATTCTAACTGAGCCATGGAAATACAGCAACAATTAGATGCTCACATACAGGAGTTGCTGCTGTTGCTCATTTTTTCTTTATAAGTGGTAACAGTGACAGTTCCTATAACAAAAGTGAATGACACACTGACAGAAAGGCCATGTCATCTAGGAATTCGAGAGTCTAGACTATTTTTTCCTTTGCTTTAGCCTGTATGGAATTGTGGTCTTTGTCAAAGACTGGAGTGAGCAGTGACATGAAGAGAACAGAAAGAGACATCAGGTCTGAGAACATCACAAACAGTATCTCTAGATTACAGCCCCAGTGAAAGGGACATGGCTAATCTTATATGCTTTTCTAAGGGCACTGTAGTCTAACAATGGATCTTAACTGAAGCAGATGCTTATGTAGTAGTTTTGAAAATGTGATCATTTCTGTAATCAATCTGAATTTTTAGTCTGAGTACTTGTTTGTCTAGATTCTGGTCAAAGGTAGGTGTTCTTATATTTATTCATATTGCATACATTTGAATATTCATATCTACATAATGCATGTCCTATAGAACAAAAACATAGAATAATTGATGACTATCACAATAACTTACATAAATGAAAAACATGCTTCAGATTTACAAATGTGTGTTCACTGAGAATATATTAATGAAATGGAGTATATGCATGAAATGCAGTAACATTAAGCCTTCAAAAGAAAAAAATCATGGTATGTGTTATAACATGGGTGAATTTAATAGATACTATGCTAAGTAACATAAGTTCCTCACAACAGGAAAGATGTTATATGACTGCTTATTTATTACATATATAGACTATTAAATTAAAATATATCTGTAAAATGTTACTGGTTAGAAGATTGAGTGAGGAAGTAACTAGAATCTATTCTTTAAATGGTAGATAATTTCAATTTTGGTTGATTAATAAAAAAAATCTAGATATGAATGATAGCCATATTTTACAGCAATGTAAACATAATTATTGAGACTTAAATATAAACTTAAAGCAAAATAAGTTTTTTAAATATGTATTTTATCATACCTATGCAATTTATATATTAATATAGAGTAAGTCTTAAATTTTATATTTTAATACCTAAGTTATAATGCAAAGAAGAGTCATTGAAAGCTACATGAGCTTTGAATTACATAATATTTTCAAAATGAGGCCCCGAACAATTTTGAAAAGGAATAAAAAGTAAATTATTGAAGGCAAAGTTCCTTAGGAGCTAGAAAACCACTGCTTTTAAAGGTTGAGAGAACACCTTACACTGGTATGGTATGTATAATATAGTATAGTAAATACAGTACCACGTTGTCTAGGATGCTCTTGACAATAACCAGATGGTTTGGAAATATGCAATCTTTTAAGTATAAAGTTTATTTTAGGCATTTTCTGACAACTGTTTCCTCGGGATGATTAGATTATTTCCCCCCAATGATCCATATTTAATCATTTATAGAATATTAAAATGATTATGACATTAATCCTTTTACATTTTATCACCTACATTAAGATGCTCAAGTGTTAATGACAACCACAGTCAACACATAAATAAATTTGTTGAATATACTAAACTAGCTGTTAAACAATTGTAATAATTTTATCTACTAATCTAATAATTACTGAAAACATAAAATATAACTTGGTAGAAATACAAAAACTTCATTATACCATCATATAATTTAAAAAGCTAAGGCATAAATGAATGAATGAATGAATGAATAAATAAATAAATAAAGTGGTTACACAATCAACTGGATTAAGGGAAGATCTAGAAAGGCTTTATGAAACAGTTAGAACCTGACCTAGACATAAAGATATGGATTATCTTTAAACAAAGGGTGAATAGGAAAACATGAGCTTATTTGTAGAAAATAAGGAAAATGAAATGGTCATATAATATTGTAACCAAAATTGTCAAGTCGTTTTTCTTTTAGGTTATTATTTTACTTTTAAATATTTTAAGAATCTGCCAAACCAAAAGCTTTTGTTTAGTCCATATCAACACTTACTTCTCAAAATAGAGAAATAAATCATATTAACAAACATGTAAACATTGTACTAACCATCATATCAATGATAACCAGATGTCACTTAATGTAAAAAATAAAAGCCTAAAGGACTGATAGAAAGTATAACAAATCAGAAGACTATGTAGGATATTGTACTAGGAAGGATGAAGAAAGAATTCCAAAGAAAAAACTGCATTTCAAGGTAGGACCAAGAAATCATGTCAGGCATTTTAAGAAAAATGACCATTAAGTCATGAACCAAGGATCTATAATAAAAGGGTGTATAAGTTTGACACAGTGATTCGAAAATCTCTGCATCTGAAAAAATACCAATGCAAGAAGAGGGGCACATCCTTAAGACCTTCCATCGTTTCAAAGAAGTTAAAAGATTAATTGAAAGTGACCAAATTACAAGGCATTAAGGAAAAAATGAAAGTGAGGCAGTCCTAAAATCACATAGGAAATTATTTGGGACTTTGACAATGAGAGAAAGGGAAAGAGGAGAGGATAAAGAATGGTCATTACTGAGATCAGGGTGCTAAGAAAAGGAGCTGGTGGGAAAGTTTTTCATGGGGAAAAACTGAAGGAAGGAGGGAAATGACGGCGGGATAATGTTTCAGAGATATTTCCTTTTCATTTCTGACAGACTAGATCGGGAACAGACAGTTGTTTTGTTTATTGGCTTCCTTTGCTTTTCCTGCCCCATGTGCCTTCTCTTACAGTACCAACTGGGTGGCTGCCAAATGATGCTGAAGGTTGGAAGGAACTGACTTTACCACATCAGAACACAGTAACCAGGCCTGCTTTTAACTCAAGGAAAGTGGATATTGTCACCATTACTGACTTCTTCACTAACATGCTGAACAACCTAGTGTGAGACTTTCCATGGAAAGCTCAGAGCTACAGTCAAGCCATTCCATATTTATCTCTCAGGAATGAGATCCCACCTACATCAAATGAGTGATGCTGTTGCTGAGTTTGTTGTGGAACCTACTGATATTTTAGTAACACTGAGAATCTGGGTGGAGTTCTCTTGAAGGGTAGAGGATAAGGAGTCATCATCTTTAGCTTTTGATGATGTAATCTCATTTGTGATGGATTCAAACCATAAGAAACATGACAATTTTCACCTGATTTACAGCGATGGTTCTACACCACCATATGCTTAATCTTTTGCAAGGTCATCCATGACAATTTCAGCTCTTTACAGGAGCTCATCAACACATTGCATGCCATTAATGCCACTGGGAAGACTATAGTTGGTTCCTCTAGGAAACGATAGCCAGAGGATGACTAGAACATCATCCCTGCATAGGCTCCTGCTATTTAAGCCTAGACAAAGGTCATGCCTGAGCCGAATGGGTAGTGTATTCACACAGCTTCCCATCTGTCCATCCTGAATGTGTCAGTCATGGATCTGACCTTTTATCTGGAGGAAGTTGACATATATAATGACCTTAAGAAGGTGGCAACCCAGACATCTGAGATCTCATAGAAGGTGTCTTAGGATACATCAAAATTCATTGTCTTCTGTGGCTTTAAAGTGACACTTACTTTTCTGCCTTTGACAATGGAGTAGATATTTCTCTCAACAAACACTTTATCAAGCTTATTTTGTTTATCACAATGAATTAGCTAAAGGAGCATCTTTATAGTCTATATTATGTGCAGAACCTTAAGGAGTAAGATCTCCTGGATCTTCACCCAGCCAGAGAAGGAACACAGGCATTAAAAAGAAGCCCTCAGTTTCTTATCATTTAACTCAGTATCCCACCACTAAGAATCTGCCCTCCTCTGAATCCTAATATAAGTTTATGCTAGTTGTGCATGGTCCAGTGACTGTAAACATTTTTCAATTCAAACAAAAATAAAATGTGAACATTCAGTTAATCGTATTAGCTAGATTTCAAGTGTTCAATAACCATGCCTACCCTATTGGACAGTGCAGATAATAAACATCTCTCTCACAACATTATTTGCTTAGATAGATCACTGATGGTGCTCCTCACTCTAAAGGTGGAAATGAACATATTTTGTAGGAGCTAGAATGCTTTGAGTGCTTACCATGCTTCACAAACTGCGCTAGTGCTTCAAGCGTGATCACAGACCATGTTCAAAATAATATTTTGATATCTGATCTATTACATTTCAATTTTACACATGAAAAATGACTATTAGACATACAACTTCCTTTATTTTGCATTCTAGCAGAGGCAATATTTAAAGTAGAGAGGTCTGAATCCAAAAAGAAAGAAATGATGAAAATGATTACCACTTTTGGAAAATGAAGCTAGGCAGGTAGCTGATGGAAGTATAATCTTTCACTCCAGTTATAAGAATAATATGGAATGTATCAGGAAGAATGTGGACTACAAGAACAAATGAGTGAATTCAAGTGAGTTACCTATTCAAAACAAAAGTACTAATTTGATCTTATGTAAATTAAAAGGTACAAAAATATAACGAAATAAAGTTTTCAGAGCAACTCTAGCCCAATTACATTGCATGTGGGCCTCTTTTAAATGAGGAAGCTACTGTTGTTATAGAAACGAACACAATACCACTCGTTTATGCTTGCATAACACCTTCCATCTGATGAGCTCAGAAAAAAAACTTATAAGCATTAATTCATTAATAGTCCTTTTTATTGGAAGTGCATCAAAATTTACCTAATAGAATACAACAACAATTGCAGTGAAACAAAAGGAAATTTCATTGCTAACAGATTCACACAGCGTATATACCATTTCCCAACACTTAAGAAACACCTCACTTATCTGATACAGCATTAACCTTCTTTCTTATAAAAGCACAAACCATCTCCTATTGTTTTATTGTTAAAAACATACAGCTTCTCTTCCATCCACACTTTAATTTCTATTTCAAGTGTTTGATTAATTACCTCAAGATATATTTTAAAACACTGACATATACAGTTACATGCCTTGCTCATACTAGAAGGATAATAACTGATATAAATCTGGGTCTTTCTTTAAGGATATACATGATCTAGTTTTAAAGGAGAAAAGTGTAACTTACATAGGAAAGGTTTGTGAGTTTGCATGTTTAATGGAAAGTTCAACAACCGAAAATTAAAAGATGTTTATTTGTTCAAATTTATTTTTGTTTTAAAAACACTAGGTTTGGAGCAATAGTTCAGCAAGTACAGTGGTCCATAAAACACAATATTTTGTTTTTGACAGATTCATCAATAGATTATTTATGTTGTTATAACTTCTTAAATATTTGTAAAAGTTGACTACCCTAAGAATGCTTTCCTCCAATAATGTAAGTAAAACATTTTGGAACTTGTGGTTTTCAACTAGTCCATTTTACTATTTTCTCAGCTAATATTACATTTTCCACATTCTGTTTCCCACAAAAGCATTCACCCCCGAGTCACAGGAACAGAGACACTGGTTTTTGAAGAGAAGACCTGCAAAGGAACCCTGTAAAATCAGGTATGCAAATATGAGACATATTCCCAAATATTATTTTGACCTGACTTTTGATAAGGAGTAATATCAAATTAACTGCTTGCTATTAGCAAAGCCGATGGTTACCTATCCCATCATTCAACAGGTTTTATATCCCCAGCTTTGTCCTTGTCTTCGGGTCAGTTTTCCTGTTATTTGAGCATTCCCGCCCTAAGCCCTCTCTCCAGTTCTTCCTTGTCATGGTTCTTCCACAACACACAGATGCTTTTCTTGTTGCCCATCTCTTGATCTGTGAGAAATCAAAGAACACAAAATCTGTTTGCCCTCTAGCCCCCAAACAACAGATAACAAGAAGTGAACTGAGACCCCAGATATATTTATATTTCTGGCTATGTGGGCGTTCTCATCAAAGAATCCCTTACTAGGGAAAGTGAATTGTGAGCAATCATTTTGGAGATTTTTACCTCAGTACGAAATCTACTTTATCTTAGGTCACTGAACAAAATTGGCTCAAGGAAGAATTTGCTAATAGTCTACGTTACTCTAAGAAACTTTAAAACACCATGCCATGGTTATCCTTTTATTTGCTGTTTACCACGTGTTGCTGTGTGAACTCTTGCTGCCCAGCATGGCTGGCATCTCATTTGTGTTCCTTCCGCTGCTCTTTGACTGTTGGAATGGCCATCAAAATGTAATGAGTTGATCGAAAACGCTCAGATGTTACTTTAGAATAAGCTCATTCCTTTTATGAAAGATGCATCTGTATTTGACTTTGTAAGATAATAAATTCAGGGAAAACCCAACTGGGACCTCTAACATACTCTCCTACAATATATGAATTTTATACTAAATAAGACTATAATATTCTCCTCTACAACTCAAAGACACATCCCCACAGGAAATGGAGATACTAAAATATTAATAGCTTACCCAGGTTTTCTAAGCCTATGAAGGCACCTTAAGCTTTATCACAGTCTGAACACTGTAAATCATTACGTTCATGTACTCGAAACTCTCTAGATGTTCTTCAGCTGCTTTTCAACCTAATGTTTCTGATATTTTTAAGATAGAAAAGTTTTTCTGCTTTTTACCCTGAAAGAAGGTAATGTCAAAATCAATTTATAAGCTTAATAAATATTGTCATAATCACTGTTATGGGGTTGGTAATATTTTAAGGGTTATGACAAGGAAATGATTAGCTATAAATAAAATTACTGCTAGTGATTTCTTTGTTGTTTCAATTTCAGAATGTGCATATTGCCAATGTCTTCACTTAATCTTTCCTTTCAAATTCTTATCTCCTCACTCAACCCATTCTGACATCTTGAGCCCATTCTAAAACTCTGACATCAGCCATACAACTGTTTTGTTTTGTTTTTCTGTGTGCTTTAGTTCCTTTTCCTGGTGACCTAATTAAAGAACCCGACAAAGGAAACTTAGTAATGAAGGGATTATTTTAGCTCCCAGTTTGATATTACCGTCTGTCGTTGTGGAGAATGCAGCTGACCACACTTAAACCATGATGAAGAAGCAGAGAACAATGAATGCCTCATTCTCTCTTTTTTACAGCCTAGGATCCAAGCCCAGTGAAATCCAAGCCCAGATCACTCACACAGATGCGCAGAGACTCATCTCTCAGATGATTCTAAACTTCATCAAGTTGGCAATTAAAATAATCATCACACTTTAAGGGAAGTTCATTTCAGTTCTCAACGACACAATGTAGTGTCATCTGGAAGGGGAGTTCAAATGAGTTCTACGATAGAACAGCCTTTAGACATGTCTGTGGAAGAGTATCTTGATCACACTACTTGAGATAGGACCATTGACTCAGGGTGGGTAGCACCATTCCCTATGCAGAGGATCCTGAACTCTATAAGTAGGGTAGAGAAAGTGAGCTGAGTACTAGCATTCATGTATTAATTCACTGCTACCAGTTCTTGACTAGTAAAGTAATAAACTGGATGCTTCAAGTTTCTGCCATCTTCCCATAAAGATTTACTGTAACCTAAAATTGTGAGCCAAATAAACCTCTTGCCCTTAAGTTTCTTTGTTCAGGGGTCTGACAATAATGACACTAGGAAACAAAGCTAGGACATTCCCTGTACTCAGTCTTCAGTGGGCAAATTCTGACCATCTTGTTTTTGTCATTTATCATTCAACATAATTGGTCAACCCTTGACCATCTGCTCTTGCCTCTTATACAGATCCTAAGTGGTCAGAAATAGACACCAAATACACTATAGTATAACAATTGGGAAATATAATCTGGTGGCGATTCCCATTTCTCTACCTTGATAGTGTATACAGGATTCATCAACTGTAATTGCTACCCTCTTCCGTGCACTGATCCATATCATCGTAACCACCATCGTCACTTCTTTGCATTGTCATAGCAGTTTTCTAGATAGACTTCACCCTTTACCCTTCCTCCTACTTATGCTCTCTGAAAATTCACCAGTATGATTACATTCAAACAGAAGCAATGCTGTGTTTCAAAATTATGAAACAGTTTTAATTTTATTAAGTTTAAAACCAAAGTACTTATAACGATCAAAAAATAATTATAATGTTTGACTCTTTTGTCTATCTACTCTGTTTCCTACATCTTTCCAACTCTTAAGGGCCGCCCTCCTTTGTTCCTTCTGTTAAGCATAAAATAAAATTTTCTCTTTAATGGTGTCTAAACCCACTATATCATTTCCATTAGATAATTTCAATGTATCATGTTTGGATATTTGTTTTCTTGCTTTGACAGTATGAACCTGTTTTCCCGCTCTATACAGAATGGCAGACACTCTCATTAAACCAGACACTATCTTCTCCTTACTCAACTTTACAGTTAATCACTGAGCCCAGTGTTATCTGGCACTGAATGTGTATGTGTTTAATTTAATGTAAATTACACATAGACTTTTTTTCACTGCTCAATCTTCCAGACCAAGAAGGATACATGATGGCATGCAGGATAATCAGTAAATATTTTTAAATGATAAACTTGAGTCATGTGTCCAACATCTATCAGCTTATTACTTTGGAAAGGAACAGTGTGGACTGAGGAAAGCTCACATGAGGCTTCAAACCTATACAAAGATTCAAAAACTACAAGAAACTAGGGAACTCTGAGAGTGGAGGAAAGAGTTGTCTCCAGGGAAGAGCATAGCAACTGATTATCTAATACCAAATGGTGAGCACTAAAAACATACATACAAGTTACACCATGCAGGCTGAGCATCTATCTATATCTATCTATCATCCATCTATCTACCTATCTCTCTCTCTCTCTCTCTCTCTCTCTCTCTCTCTCTCTCTCTCTCTGTGTGTGTGTGTGTGTGTGTGTGTGTGCGTGTGCATGTGTTGTGTAAGTTTTCTCCACATCCCATTCAGCAGGGAAACGTCTTAAGTGGTAAGGTAAACAACTCAAAATAGTTTTAGGAAGTCCCTGAAACTGACCAGATTTATTAGGCTCCTCCCAATCAGAATAAACAATAAAAGCTGAGCATCTCCACCTCAGATGAAGTGAAGCTGAGCTGCAAAGATTCTTGGGGGAGAAAAGCGACAAAGAACATCTGAGAGCAAAACAGACACCTGGAAGAAAACAGAAACCAGGCCAGCTGCCTGGAGGAGGTTTAGACCAACTGAGGCACCTGGAAAGGACACTGTCCAGTGTTCTGAGCTGCCTGCAGGCTGGACTGTGTGCTCTCAGGATTCCAGCTTTTATGAGCGGTCACCCAGCCTGGGGCGGGGCCTTGGTGATGGACCATCTTCAGTCATTGCTGCTCCTGTAAGTAACTCCTCACCCATACTCCTGTAAGGAACCTCAATAAAACTCATTGTTTCACAAAGATGGACTTTGGTGGTACTCAGACTTTTATCTGTCCCAGGATCCCTATCTGAGGTGAGTAGACATGTATGTTGCATCTCCTTAGGAAAAGTTTTGGCACACAACAGCATGTAACAATAATGAAAAAAAGAGGCCATGAATTTGAAAGATATCAATGAAAGTTATATGGAAATATTTGGAAGTTGGAAAGAAAGGGGGAAATTATGTAACTATAATCTCAAAAAGTAAATGAATAATAAAAAGGGAACAGTGTCTTTGATTTAATTTAGTCATTGTAAGTTTGAAATAAGAGCAACCAATAATGATATTGACCTCCTCTGGCCATTATATGAATAAAAGCTTTTAACACATACACTATCCTTAAAACAATGCTGGCAGAAAGTTTATGTTTTATGTTTTTATTTTACTAACTTTCAGAAGTCTAAAATATTAGTCCAGGTTAGCTTTAATTGTCAACTTGAAAGAGCCTAGAGCCATCTCAGGGGAAATCTTTGATTGGGGAGTTACCTACATGAAATAGACCTGTCAGAATGTCTGTTGAAAAACGTTTTAATTGTTAATTAATGTAGGAGATCCCGGCTTACTGCAGGTGGCACAATTACCTGTGAAGGTGGTCCTAAGCTATAAAAGAAAACAATGCTCACATATTTCCACGGGTGTAAACAATGATGAAGACCACTTTTACTGTTGAAGCTTAGGCAACTGTGACCCTAAGATATATGAGAGATGTAGGCAGGTGGGAAAATGCTCAGTGGAGAACTTTCAAACAGTTCTAGATTATGCATTTACAAGTCTCTGGAATATGTTATCTCACACTAGGAAATTTGGAAAAAGAAAATGAAATTATGTCTAAAATCTTG
>CABHPQ010146521.1:0-44847 GCA_902168405.1 Peromyscus aztecus
TCCAAGAGAATGGAACAGAAAAGAAAATTTTTCAACAGAGCATGATGGGAGAACCTGGTCAAGGAGAAAATTGAAGACAAGGACAGATCCAAATTGGAATAGTAATGAAATATTTTACAAATTTTAGAATTTTTAAGACATTACATATTTTAGGTCATTGATTTTAGGGCTTACACCTGCATAAGACACAAAACTTTTATTACTGAGCAAAATTCAAAGAGCTGCGTTTTCTCATTGACAGTGAATTAAAAGGATTATTTCAAAATCCAAAATGAGTGTGATAAAAGAAGAGCCATGCTTGTAATTGGGAAGATTAAAAATGTGACCATTCTAAATAATCAAAGGTAAATCGGTAGTGTCTTTTGCAATCTATCAAAGGTGAATAAAATAAAATTTAAAATTTGTATTCACGACTCACTTCTCTATTCTTGTATACAACCCATCTGATCATGGTGATTTCCCCACTGCTTTGCATTAATATTAAAAAGATGAATAGCCAGGAGGTAAACCAGAGTTTCTAACTTACTGTGTGAACTAAGTTGTGGATCATTTTATACAGATAAAAAATGCATTGTGTAATAGATAAATAGCTCAAGAGTAAATCATACTTTGCAACCCACTCTATAACCCATGTTAGAGACTATTTTGTATGAGTAAATGTGTGTGGGGCTGATAAAATTCCTTATACTACCACCTTGCATAGAGAAACAAACACAACATTTGTCTCTAACATTGTAGACCTTCATGGTGGATAACATGCTTTGAGGTACATTTGAAATATTTTTGTTATATTTCAGCAATGTTGGTGTCATCAGTTAAATTCTGATTTGAAATCCATCTACAACAGCAGCATTTCCTATGGAGGAAAAGCTTAAATCAGAAACAGCATTATGAGCAGAGTCACTAATATAAATTAGACAGACTACTGATTTTAGAGTTTCTATTAGAAAAATGACAATTTTAATCTATATGTATTCTCTGTTATTTTTATATTTTCCTACTTATCATTCTAAAAATATTGGAATGGGCAACAAAAATATTTAGAATTAGAATTCTGCATTTCATTTACTTCCCTGAGTTCATTTACTGTAAATATAAAATTGTTTATTCCTTAATTAAATTAAAATGTAAATATTCTTCATTTCAGCTATTCCACTATATATTTAGATATGATTTATAGATTCCTTTTTCTCTATGTAAGCATTTTTGTAACATTGTAATTATTCATATTTTATACAAAAATAAGGTAAAGCCTGTATCTTTGTAGAAAAGTTTAAAAGATAGAAACAGTACTGAAATTTTCTATGAAATTAGGTCTTATTTTTTTTGTGATTTCCAGAGTTTGATTTAAAGAAAAGTTTAACATTTTAATCTTATAAATTACGTTTGCATGCCAAACAAATCTGCATCTCTTAGTGATGAGGTATAAATATATGAGGATTACATTTCTTCTCAAGTTTGAATAATCACTGTTTTCAGAGTTTATAAACCTGAATTCAGTAAAATAAAATTATGAAATTTAAAATAATTTTGATAGGTCTATACGACAAAGTTTTGAACAAAATAGTTATTTGCTTTTCATTGTTATTACTACAAAATATGCTAGTTGTGAAATAATTTTGCTTACACAGGATTAGAGCTGAATGATGCAGTTATTCCACCTGTTAACATACAGGGTTCTCGGCCAACTATTTAAACATTTCTCATCGTGACTCAAGTAGATGCTTGCATCTTTGTTTCTCCCAGTATTTAACAATACATGATTCTGAGTAAGACTAAAACACTTATACATTGCTTTTGACTGTAGTAACTGCTACTTCAGCTTCCTGTTTTCCATGTTTCAGAATCTGAAACAAACATTAAGACACATAACTTGGAAATATTTTGGATGCACTAAAATGATTTACACTGTTGTAGATACTAAATACTAATTCAGTAATCTTGTAGATAATTATTATGATTTTAATGACAAATACAAGAATCTCTATTTGATACTGAATCAAAATTCCTGTTTGTACTTTTAAGAGAATGGAACATTATTTAGATTATATGCATGAAGGACTTAAAATAGCTTAAGGTAAACAGAAATGTATTTATAAGTCAAGCAAATATATAAGATTTACAATAAAATTATTATTAGCATCAGTGTGTTTATCTTTGTGATAAGCTTTTCTTTAAAGCTGTTTTTTTTTTGTTTGTTTTTTATTTTTGTTTTTCGAGACAGGATTTATCTGTGTAGCTTTGCGCCTTTTCCTGGATCTCACTTGGTAGCCCAGGCTAGCCTTGAACTCACAGAGATCAGCCTCGCTCTGCCTCAGGAGTGCTGGGATTAAAGGCATGTGCCACCACCGCCTGGCTAAAGCTGTTTTTGATGAACTGCAGTTTGAGAATAAAAACTGAAGAAGTTTGCCACATCAGAATAATCAACATAGAATACTACATCCCTAAGGCTGAATCATTCAGTAAAAGCTGGTAAAATGTAACTTATTATTATATCCATTCATTTCTGTTTTAAGCTTAACTAAAACAGATGTAAAATGATTCATTTAGTTTCCCTATGAGGAAAGCAAGTAAACTACCGGTCTCCTCAGCAGCTTTTGAAAGCTTCAGGCTACTCTTGTTTCTTGCTGGATGTGGAGTCCTTCATTCCTTTGTTTTTTAAGAAATGTGCTAAGACCTACAACTTGCCCACTGTAAAGCAAAAGCAAGGGCTCTTTCATCCCCTCTTCACCTGCAGTGGCCTTACTCTGAGGCATTATGACTTCATTCACCAGCAGGCGTTTTTTCAAGACAACAATGAACACAGCTTCCTGCTTTAAAAAATGTGCTAACCCTTTTGGCTGAGCCCTAAGACATTTGGAAGTGATTCCTCACAGAATCGAAAGGCACCAAGCCAACTACTGTGCACATGCATAAATCTGTCAATTATCCAGAATCTGGCACAAAATCCATGTCACTTAAGGGAAAAATATGCTGTGGGATTGCAATTCGAGCACATAAATCACTATTTGTTTTGTTGTTGTTGTGTTTTGTTTTCCATGAATAAAGTTTGTGGTTTGATCCCTATAAATGGACAGAGGGAAAATACACAATCATAAAAATCACTCACGTTCTGTTGAAGGCTTTTTAATTTTTAGAAATAGTTGAGCATATCAACAATAGAAAGTCTGAATCTATGAAATACGAATATCTAAGGAGTTTTACAGAGGTTGAAGATACCGTAAGTGATGTGTTTAGCCTTCCCATCTTTATTTCTTTTATTTTTCATAGTCTCCTTTGCTTCTTTGATGCCTTTGTCCACTTGAATTAATTTGTAGATGATTTAACTAGCTTAAGTAGAAAATGGGAATGTAGGCATAGGGTGGGATGAAGAAGATGAAGGAGAAACAAGGATACCAGGTCACATGAATTTTACTGTATGAAACATTTGATATGGTGCTATTATTGGCCTGACTTGCAAGTAAAATTGAAGGTGATCACATTGTGGTTTAGTCACATGCTTAATGAACTTACTAAACATTAGCAGCCAGCCATATGCTAGTGTTGTGAAAGACTATCATGCAATCCTAGCTCACAGACTTTGTGTGCAGCTGTGAACCTCACTTCCAAACTCAGAGCTTACTACTTTTCTTGGAAATGCCACTCCAGAGTCCTCAAAGCTGCAGCCTGCCCAGGCTGTTCAAATGAAGAGAAAGGCAAATGTTTCTAAGACAATTACACTAAACACGGTACACATTTTATGATCAGCATAAGCTGTCAAAAGCTTTTAGGTGCAAATCAAACCTCCTTAAAAAGTAAGCTTGCATATTTTTCAGTATTATGCTTAGAAGAATGTATTTCTAAAGCTGAAATTTAAGACATTTTTCCTCTGATTTTGTCCAATTTGTCTAAGTTGGGAGATGAATAATGACTCATTCTTAGACGCTTGTTCTTAGTTATAAGCTAGGAATCTGACAGTAATTTCAAATGCAAGAATAAAAGCACAGCTTTAAGTACATTCTACAGTACTTTCTGTAAGCATGCTTCATTAGAGATGGTCCGGAGTCAAAGTTATTTCAAGGTTAGTCAGTCTTTAACATTCTACAATCTACAGAAGTTAAAGCGAGTTTGTCAACTCCTTCAAACTTCTACCTCTATTTCTATAAGCCATTCCAGATTCCAGTGGACTCAAAAGTAAAGCCTGCCTTTATCAAAATTATTTATTCATGCTTTTCATGATTCTAATCAAACCTAATAAGTAAGATCTGAATTAATTTTAGTAGAAAAGTTAACCCTAAGTTAAAGAAAGTATCAAAAGCATCAATGTAACTAAAATAGTCTTTAAATTGTTGATTTACATGCTGGTATAAGAAATTTAACAAAGAGATTTCTTCCCATCTTTATCCACTGTCTTTTAAAGGTTAGAACTTGCAGAATTATAGCATAGCACTAACATTGAGAGACTGACTGTGGTAATCTTCAGGCACACATGATTTTCATCAGCACAGAAACCTTTATGGAGCCTTTTATGATTCATTTACTGCCTCAGGAACAACCACGAAATGCTTTCCATTCTTACAATTCTGTGACTTCAGGACTGTACACATTAGATGTGTCTCATGGATCTTTTAATGAAAAACAGGTGTTGTTGGATGGAAGTGCTTAATAAATGCTGAATTACTTCCCATGAGTTGATTGTTTGTCTTTGTTGTTTTTTGTTTTTGTTTTTAACTTTTATCACTTTGTGAGAGAAAAACTGTTGAAGTCTTTAAATAAAGTTCTAATTTCTAATTCTCCTTTTCATGTTTCCAACTCAAGCTGCAGAAAAGATCTAACTCCATGGTTGGCTGACAGTCACATAATAGCTATCTTGGGAGACTGAAATTTTATTATTTTTGTGTGGCAATATTTTGTTTGTGCTCTAACAAATAAAGCTTGCCTGGAGATTAGAGTGCAGAGCCAGCCACTAGAGGCCAGGCAGTAGGTGGCACAAGCCTTTAATCCCAGCACTTGGGAGGAGGAAATAGGAAGTGATATGGCTGGGTGGAGAGAGGAAGTGATAAGGCAAGGTGGAGACAGGAGTTTGGCCCTTTCAGTCTGAGGATTGCTAGTGCTAAGAAGTCTTTCTAGTGGCTGACTAGTCTGCTTCTCTGATCTTTCAGCTTTCACCCTGATATCTGGCTTTGGGTTTTTATTATTAAGACCAATTAGAATTCACGCTACATTTTTGATATTGTTACAAATTTCAGATACTTTTCTTTGCTTTGAGAAGTACATATTACCTGAATCAAACATTTATAATATTTTATTAATTGATGTAGCTGGGACTCGTGTTTGTGGTTTGTGCTTTGCCAGAAAGCCTGTGAAGACATTATCCATGCCCCCACTGACGGTGGAGAGCAAGGAGGATATTTTTGCTGTGATAGGATCCGACTATAATGCACAGTTGAGCAGGAGAGACATGGAAGGCTTCTGTGACAACTCCTACTCCCCCCCCCCCAATAAAAGTAACAGCCTAGAGAGGAAGCCATCGAAAAGAACTCTTCAAAGGAGTTATGGGGTATGCTGAAGTTAGAGTTCCACAATTGATGGCTTTTAGCAGGGTCTGGGAGGGCAAGGGCTTATTTCTATTTAATGGGCAGGCCACTGAGAGTTTGACCATGCTGCAGTGAGTATGTAGACAACATAAATTGGACTTTTTTTTACTTTAGTGTTTACTCTTTTGGGGGGATCACAAGGAGGGGGATGGAAGGACTTGGAAATGAGCGTGATCAGGATGCATGATGTGAAAGTCCCAATAAAAATGTTGTGTTAAAAGTTTAATTAATTAGCTAATTAATTAAAGCTAACTCAAATGGCAAGCCTAATCCTATCCTTTTAGTATTCACTCTTCTCTTTTGACTGGTTGCCAAGATTTACAACTTGCCTGTCCTAGGAAGTTTTGATTAAACTCTAATAAAATTTGTTCTTGACCTTGAAAAATTTAAATGGTAAATAACTAAAATTGCAAATAATTTTAATTGTGTACAAGTAAGTTACTGTATAGACAACAAAGGTATATGTAACTGTGATGTCCACTGGGAAGCTACATTGCTATTCATACCACAGGCATTGGGAAACTATTTTCCCAATATTAAAGGAAAAATAAATATACAACTTTTGAAATGTTTTCTGGCAAAACTTTTAAATAGCACAAAGGATACAATTTAACATTTTAAAAGAATAGTAGACCATTCCTTTTAACATTGCAATATGATAT
This sequence comes from Peromyscus aztecus, assembly GCA_902168405.1. Classification (NCBI taxonomy): domain Eukaryota; kingdom Metazoa; phylum Chordata; class Mammalia; order Rodentia; family Cricetidae; genus Peromyscus; species Peromyscus aztecus. The sequence goes on from CABHPQ010146521.1 coordinate 6,239, forward strand.
GTGAAACAAAGACACCACTTTAGAGTCTTTATGAGTATGTATAAAATGAGAAGCCTCAAAATAGCAATGAGCAGCCCTAGTGCCCACAGTTTTATTTTCTAAACTTCCATCTCATACTGGATTACCTTAGATCATAAAAGTCAGTGAAGTTAATTCCATTTCTCAAATATAGAGAGCACAAAGTCAGCATCTATTGATGAGCTATTGTGAAATTAGTTTTCATTAGCCTACTTTCAATCTTCCAGTTTGAACATATTCATAATGAAACAGTGTCCTCCAGGGAAGAACATACCAATTGGTCATCTATTACCAAATGGTCAGCCTGAAAACATGAATACAAGTAACATTATACAGACTGAGAAGGTTGTACAAAAAAGCATGTAATTTAGTCTATAATATACACATATAGTTTTAATGAACTTTCTCTTCTAGGCTGATTGCACTCTCTCCAAGTGCCAAAGACAACTTAGTAAAAATCTCAGGACAAGACATGCGAAGCTCTTTTTTGTGTTGTTGGCCAGGACTGTCTAAGAGATATCTACCACATACATTGTCTTTTGTCTCCCCCACAAGTGCAAAGCAGGTCCCTATTCTGAGACCAGCATGGACATCAGAAACAGGGCCCAGAGTCCCCTGAGCTGGAACTGACCTGAACGCCCTCTCCCTGAGGACTAACTTTCATAGATGCCATAGCTAGGTGGGACTGTTCTATTCAATGTCCATACTTAACTAACACATGATAACTAAAGCCAGAAATTGCCACTTCAGATAGAATATATTACTGAATTCATCAAAGGACTCAAAAGCAATCCTGTAGAGTCCTCAGGCTTTATTCTCTGTACAGTCCTCTCTCCCAATCTCTTCTTCAAACCCTCAGCTTTGTCTCCTCATCTCAGGAATGTTATTAAACCTGATGAAGATGATCAAATTGTGTTACCATACAAACTTAAAACTGATTTGGGGCAATCATGGGAAACATGACACTGCTCCTTGTTGCCTGATCTTTATTATCTCATAAAACATCATTTATGCGTTTTCTTGGCTTTTAAAATTTCACACAGAAGTTGAACTACACTCCCTTATGTTTTTTTGTGTCCAGTATAAGTCAAAATGCTTTGCATTTTATACTTGCAATTCTAGGTTCAAAGCCCTTATATCTAAAGACTATAGGTGAATAGGTAAGTACTGCTTATTTCCAATATATTATTGCATATTGATTCATTTGACACTCACACTTATTTGTTAGTAACATAAACAACAGAAGGAAAATACTTTTATAAGAAAATTCTTATTATAAAATAACAAATTATTTCATAATAAAGTATCAGTTAACAATATTATTTTATAATTTATTATAATATAATAAATAGTTTTATAATAAAATAAATTTATTGTGACTCAAAACCAAGGTATTCATATGCTATTGTAAATAATATGTGAAATAAGATGTCAAAACTACCTGGTATACTTTTTTTATTTTAAATGTAACTTCATTTTCCAAAATCTTAGATATATTCATACTTACATTTTTAGCATATATAGCTTAATATTGAGACACTGTGATTGTTGCAGACATTACATCCCTGAAGAATGACTTACCAACTTGTGTATTCTAATTTAAAATAATTCATGGGAGTTTACTTTTTAGAATTTAGACAGAGTGATCCTGTTGTATAGTTCATATAGAAATATCTGTGGTTTGTAACTGTATTATAATTTTCATTTGTTAATGCTCGTGATACTTCAGAGATTACAAAGGTATTTGTAAAACATTGCTGCTCACTGGCTATTTTATGTTTTCAGAGAAAGCTTGAAAAAAATGACCCATACAAACACATGCCTTAACACATAGGCATCCTTTCACACGCCTTCACAAAATACATTACCAAATTCTCTAGAAAAACAAAGAAAGTCTTGCTAATGGTATCTCACCATCCGTCTACATTTGTAAACATTTAAATATTATACAATCAGAGTCCTGGGTGTATCTGTGTATATATACCAATTGCATGTGTATGCTTGTATCTGTATTTGTGTGAAGGGGTGTACTCATGTATGTGTGAGCCTCTGGAGGTCAGAGGTTGACTTCAAGATTTATACTCTGTAGCTCTTTGTCTAATTTTTTATTAGACAAGCCCTCTCACTGGCTTACAGTTTTATGTTTAGGATAGAATTGGTGGCTAGTGAGCTCCCTTGGCTTTGCCTATTTCTTCCCCTTTCCCCATGGAGATTGCAGGCAGGCACTTCCATACTTGGCTTTTATTGGAGTTATAGGGATTTGAAGTTCTATGGTATATAGCAAGCCCTCTGCCTACTGTGCCATCTCCTGAGCGCCCATTACTTTTAAAATAACATGTCTGTTTGTTCTGAAGGCCTTTTTAATGTAATAACACCTCAGCTCCCAGACAGTGGAATCATTCTGTCTTTAGTTGAAAGTCCTTTGAACTGACAATCTTTTGTGTGCTCAAATTCACAATACTGAACCACTGGTAATACCCATGCTTAACTACTTGGAGAACAAAGAACAGATTTCTTTTTCATAATAATTGAAAAGTTAGAAGAAAAATACCATAGCAAAAAGTGCCTTGGACATGGTTAAAAGCTCATCTGTTGTAAGGGAAATCTAGTAATTGATGTTATGATATTTTCATGCAAATGAAGTAGGTTTATAATTACATAGAGTTGATTTTATTTAAATTAATAGAAATAAATTAGGAATACAAAATGCACATTCTTATTTGCAACAGAGGAACTAACTTTGAGTGAAGAAACAAGTTTTATGTGATGAAGAATATTCACAAATCTTTTGAATACATGATGTTGCATTTACAACTTCAAATTCGGTGATTGCTTCATATTGCATTGCACCATAAATTGTCATTACCAGCAACCAAATTTGGATAACTGAAATAGATCTTATATAATGAAACTTGTTCTTTCCACATGACATCAATGAAAATATATTTACATTCACACTGAGTGGTGCCAGTATATGTCTAGTCATTTTGCCCTACTGAGCTCATTTCTCAAAGAAATGGGCCATCACTGCATTGATTTTGCTGTCATATGTACTTAAAATCTTGCTAATGCTAGATCAAATATATAAGAAATTTAACTCTTAGATAATGTCAGAGTGAGAACAAATGTGTTCCCTAACAGTGACCTTCTGTCAAGTGAAAGTGTACTGAAGTTGTATGTGGTTGCCACATGGTGGGATCTAATTTGATAAAATTGAACTGAGAGCACTGCATGCATTTCCCATAAGAAAACACCTCAACATGTCCATATAGAGCCTGAAAAGAAGACTCATGCTCTAGATACCCTACTTGTATTGTTATTACTAACATGTCAAGATAATTTAATGAATGAGGAAAAAGAGTGGGCAGCAAAAAACAGTACGAACACCTCATAATTTAAATAAACACATTTACCAACTTCGTGTGACTCATGCTGAAAATATGCAACAAACTGGAAGAAACACCCATAGTATGTTCATGGTGGATGGGAAAATATAGATTAAAAATCTTTGAATCCAATGTTATTATACCAAATTCTTCCTATTTCATTGCTGCAGTACTGGTTTTTCTGTCCTTGGTTTTTCTCTTTACATTCATCAGATGAATAACTTGGATGATTCTGTACTCCCTGTTATAAGGCTGTTTTAGTAACTCTGTTATTTGGTGCTGGATTCCTGCAGAGAATACATTAAAGTCTCAATGTTTTGCTCGCGCGTGTGCACACACACACACACACATGCACAGTAAGATACATGCACTATAGAATTGTTTCCTTTCTCTTTTTTCAAACCTAAAGATTTCATTCTTCTTAATGTTTTTTTGAGTTTATAGTAATTTTTTTATTTATTAAGAATTTTTTTTATTCATTTTACATACCAACCACAGATCTCCCTCTCTTCCCTCCTTCTGCTCCCCTTCCAGCTTTCTGCCCCCTGCCGCAGCCCATCCCCCACTCCCCCCTCTGAAAAAATAAGTCCTCCCATGGGGAGTCCGTAAAGTCTGGTATATTTAGTTGCAGCAGGTCCAAGCCCCCCCCCCCCCATTAAGGCTGTGCAAGGTGTCCCACCATAGGTAGTGGGTTTCAAAAGCCAACTCATATATCAGGGATGGATCCTGATCCCATTGCCAGGGGCCCCTTATGCAGATCAAGCTACACAACAGTCTGGCTTATGCAGAGGTCTAGTCCAGTCCCGTAGAGGCTCCACAGCTATTGGTCCATAGTTCATGAGTTCCCACTAGTTTGGTTTGTGTAGCATGAATCTTAGAAGGTCTTACTAATAAAATCAAACCCGAGCCAGGTATTGGGGTAAATGCTGGAAGGTCAGAGAAGTAGAACAAGCCACAGCTATCTCACCTCGCCGGATCCTCAGCTGGTCTTGTTTCCTCAGACTGGAGGCCTCTGAGTCCTCATCCAGAATGGGTCTCAGCTGAACTGCTGCTAGAAGCCTGAATGCTTAACCAGCCCAATGCTTCTCCAGGCCAAATGCCTCTCCAGGGCAAAATGCCTCTAGTTTCTGGTCCTCACGCCTTATATACCTTTCTCCTTTCTACCACCACTCCCTGGGATTAAAGGCGTGTGTCACCACGCCTGGCCATTTCCAATGTGGCCTTGAACTCACAGAGATCCAGAGGGATTTCTGTCTCTGGAATGCTAGGATTAAGGGCGTGTGCTACCACTGCCTATCCTCATGTTTAATATTGTGGCTGTCCTGTTCTCTGACCCCAGATAAGTTTATTAAGGTACACAATATTTTGGGGAACACAATACCACCATAGGTTTGGTTGTCTCTGTAGGTTTCCCCATCATGATCTTGATGCCCCTTGCTCATAGAATCCCTCTTCTCTCTCTTCAACTGGACTCCTGGAGCTTGGTCTGGTGCTTGGCTGTGGATCTCTGCATCTGCTTGCATCAGTTACTGGATGAAGTCTCTGTGATGACAGTTAGTGTATTCACCATTCTGATAACTGAGGTAAGCCAGCTCAGGCACCCTCTCCACTATTGCTAGTAGTTTAAGCTGGGGTCATCCTTGTGGATTCCTGGGAACTTTTCTAGCACCAAGTTTCTCTCTATACCCATGATATCTTCCTCTATCAAGATACCGCGTTCATTGCTCTCCCACTATATCCATGTTTCAGCTCGACCACCACTTTCCCTTATGCTCTCATTCCCCATTGGACGTATACTCAAGGAATACACAATCATACCACAAGGACACTTGCTCAACTCTGTTCATAGCAGCATTATTCATAATAGCCAGAACCTGGAAACAACCTAGATGCCCCTCAACTGAAGAATGGATAAAGAAAACGTGGTACATATACATGATAGAGTACTACTCAGAAGTAAAAAAACAACGACATCATGAAATTTACAGGCAAATGGATAGAACTAGAAAGTATTATCCCGAGTGAGGTAACTCAAACTCAGAAAGACAAACATGGTATGTATTCACTCATAAGTGGATACTAGATGTAAAGCAAAGGATAACCAGACTACAACCCACAGCTCCAAAGAGGCTAGATAACGAGGACCCTAAGAGAGATGCATGGATTGCCTTGGGAAGGGGAAATAGATGAGTTCTCTGGAGTAAACTGGAGGCAAGTGGAGCAATATAGGGTAGGGGATGGGGGATGAGAGCATTCTTCTTAATGTTACAGAAATGTAGTTGTCAAAATTGGTTACAAGCAAATCAGAAATAAATTTAAAAATTTATTTGATATAACACATCCCTTATAAACAGCATTCAATGCACACCATATATATTTAATAGAGATTTTCAGTATTTAGCCTTATGTATTGATCTTATTTAGAATTAATGACCATTTTTAACAACTTTTAGTATAAAGGAATGAACTATTATTTGCTTTTCTTCTTTTGATATTTTAATGACTGTTGAGGCAAAGCCCACCCATTCACTGATGCTTATGAATGAATCTTTTACACTCCTTCAATTTTGTATTTAAACATTTTTATAGTAATTTCAGTTAATTCAGAATGTTAATTTTGCTGTTATACATAGTATTGATTTCAAAGATGTACACTCATCCTTCAAAGAAACTGTGCTATTCCTTCATATGCAGCTCAACACTGGTTGTAAGTGAATATAAATGGCTTATTGACAGTCTTCAAAACCCAGGTAATATTTTAGGTAACATTTAAAAGTCCTTGATGGTTCTAAATGTGTATGTTAACATGGTGTTCAGTACAGTTTATTATAAAAAGTGGAAGAGTAATGAAACTTTTTTGAAGTAATAAATTAAAATGCTAAGTGAAAGCTACTTTATCAAAAATTAGTTTTATCTTTTACTTGTATTTTAGTTACTTGACATCAAAACCTTCAGGTTTATTGATGACCATCTTGGATTGATCTGCCTCTGGCTCCAGCACTGCAGACAAACTAACTGATTCTGTCTTCACTTTCATTTCCTTGAGATACCTATTGCTGCCAGGATAGAATATAAGTTACAGATGCTGTCCCCAAAGAAGCATAGGCCATACATGTGAAGTCTAATAATAAACTGAGAAATCTAACTTGGGAGTGGAGTAAAATCTCAGGAGCTTGAGTGAGCTAGGAACCAGTAGATAAATTCTTTCCATTTTCCATATTCCTGGGAGTCAGTTGTAAGACACAATTTATATGGTTTCTTAGGGGCATGATACATCAGTCGCCTCACTGGGAGAAAGCTTTGTAATACATCTTTGTCAAGGATCATCTCCTTGTCCTCGCTTTGTTTTTCTTATCCTTCAGTCACAGGTCTACATTATCTAGTAAAATGATACACATGAGTTCTTTGCTGAGGTGCAGCTCTCTGGGGCACATGCTAAGGAAACGCATCTTAAAATAGCTTACAATTTATTTGTGTGTCTTTATCCTTTCTGAGCTTTTAACTTATCTGAGAGAACTATTATTTCAAATATTTCTAGAACTAAAATAAATATAGCTATGTTTTTCTTCAGTTTAGAAATATCTATTCTTTATTCATTTAGTTAAAAAGTAAGTTGCTTATGCCCTTCGTGCTCTTAACTCATAGAAACTCAAGGATGAACAGGAATGCCTCTGCAATTCACAAATAAATGAACAGAAATGCTGTACAGACAAATTAAGTCTATTATCTCAAAGATAAATTCACAATTAAATGGTTTGACAAAAATTCCCCAAGTCTACAACTATTAAAAAGAGCCATAGGGATGGAGAGATGGCTCAGTAGCTAAGAACACTTAGCATTCTTCCAAGACTTGAGTTTGACTACCATCACCCACATGGTAGCTCACAATGCCAATGCCAGGGAATCTGATACCCTCCTTTAGACTCCCTGGGAACCAGGAACACAGGTGGTATGCAGACATACAGGTAGGCATAAACATAAATTAAAATTTAAAAACTTAGGATTAAATTTGCAAAGGAGAACATATATATCTGTCTTATATATTAGAAGAGTGTTTCTGGTTCCTCTACCCTCAAGGCTCAGTGATTACTTAAACAGATGTTACTTCTTACTATTTTCTCCTTACATTGACCTGCTTACAGTTATTGCACATGACACTGAGGACATTTGTGTAGAAGGAGAAGATACTCTTAAACGTGAGGCCAGAATTTTATTGAGGATGGTGACTAGTGTCAAGGATTCATTATTGATGGTCAAATATAACCCATGATGCATGACTCTTATCACTGGGGGAAGATGTTTCTATTGTCTTGTATCTTGCTACTAACTCCAACCAATCTCTATTCTTGACACAAGCTATCAGCAAATGTGAAGCATGTGTAGGCTTGAGAAGACATGGGATTCTGTTTTTAATCTTTGTCTTCCAACACAATAATTGCTTACCTGACTGAGTTAGCATGCGATCAAGGATGCCCAAGAATACCGCCAATTTCATAGAACTAAAATATAGAAATATTGGAAATTCAAATGAAAGCCATAGGGCTACTCTAGCTGAAGAGTGACTTACAGTTCCATGTGATAAATAAATGATTATTGGTTTGTACCATTAATTTTTATTTCCTTTGTTATGTATCAGAATTTTGTCAGTACACATTTTATGAAACTGAGGTCTAAACGTTGAATGCTAACATAAAAATAATATTAAAAATGTGGCCTTCATTGTATGGAAGATAATAATATAAGAAAATACTAATCAAAAATAGAAAAAAGTGAATTATATCCAGGAATAGTAAAAATAATGACAAAGAATTAATAAAATAACTTCTAAACACTCTGGACCCTCCCAACCTGTATGTGTGAACTTATTTGATGAAGTTACTACCTTAGGTAACCTCACAGTTATTTATAGATACCTTGAATTTGGGAGGCACTCTCTAAACAAAATATTATAAATAGATAGGAATGTATTTAAACTGAATCTGAAGAAATGCATGAAATACAAACTAAATTTTTAATCAAAATACCAATGAACTTATAGAAATACAGAAATATACTAAGTGGTAGAATAAAGTTGCTTTTTATAGGTAGTGAACCTGAGATGCTGAAGGTGAGCTGCTTACAAGAATAAGGATCCAAGAGGTAGTTAAACATTATATATTCATTCCTATGAGACATCGTAAGTTTGAAAAGGTGCTTCTGTGACACTAAATATATGAGCCTTATATGGTGATATTTTATTTGTGCTGAAATGTGATTTTATTTGTATGTTAATAAAGTTGCCTGGGGATCAGAGATAAGAGCAAGCCATTAAGCAGAAATCTGGAAGTGGTAGCACACGCTCTTTTTTTTTTTTTTTTTTTTTTTTTTAAAAAAGGGGTTTTTTGTTTTGGGTTTTTTCCTTCCTCGGGCTCACTTGGTAGCCCAGGCTGGCCTCGAACTCACAGAGATCCGCCTGACTCTGCCTCCCGAGTGCTGGGATTAAAGGCGTGCACCACCAACGCCTGGCCTAGCACACGCTCTTAATCCGATCACATGGCAGGCAGAATCTCTATGTGTTCAAGGACACCACCAGCATGGTGACACACGCCTTTAATCTCAGAACCAACCATAGAGACCTGGAGGTCTGTATAACACGTAGTAAAGAGGAAGTCATGTGGTTGGGTTACAGCCAATGAGAAGGCAGAACAGAAAGGCAATAAAAAGACAGGACACAGGAAGACGGTCTCTCTCTCAGGGGAAGGACAGCAGTGAGTGGTAAGATAAGGTGGTCTTAGCTCTTGGCTACTGCCCGATTTCTGGGCTTTTAACTCTTTATTTGGCTCTGTGTTTCTTATTTAATAAGACCATTTAGAATTACATCTAGAGCCTTATGAAGTCCCCACTATCAGGCTACCTATAGATATTATAGTGGCTGCAAATACTCACTATTTATATGATTTGTGTAACAGGATACAACACCATCATGTACATATAAAACCTCTGAAGCTATACAGGAAATAGTATTTACACACTATCATAGCCTTAGGACTTTTTTTTCTTATTTACAAATTATAAATTGACTCTTGATCCATCACTCAAGAAGAAATTAGAATTAGAAAGTAAGTATTGCACAGCTCTTGTACTTCTTACTACAATTTTATACTGTGGTAAGGTAAGATCTACCAAATCTTTATTTCTTCAAGATACAGATATGTAATTTTTTTTCTTGGACTCAGTGATAACTTTAATACAGTTTGATGATTTTAACGAAGGCTGAATAAGTTAAAGTCATCATCCCCATATTCAGGGTCAAAATATAATAAATTACATTGTTGCCAATTTTTTTTGTGAAGAGTTAGATATTAAGTATTTTAATAGTTATCATATGCAAGTTGCATGCCACCATTTTTGAACTCTTCTTTGTGCCAATCAAATCACAAGTAGCACATGGGTGAATTAGCAGGTCTCTCTTTCAAAAAATAGCTGTTTAATGTCCCAAGAATTCTACTCTGTTAAATTACTGTTAACTTGAAACATAAAATTTGAGAATGAGAGTGCTTTTATTTTTTTTTTAACTTTTGAGATAAAGTGCTTTATAAGCTGAACCAAATTAAATATGGAACATCTAGAAACCTGACAATTAGAATATTTATAGAATATTTTGCAAGTTTCTAAAGTAATGACATGTTGATATTTGCAAGAAGAATCATTTTATAAGATCTGGGAGGATTCAATTAACTAGTTAAAACCTTATAAAAATGTTTTGAATTTCCCAGCAGCACTTTTACAAATTCAGAATGTGTCCTAAATTGTTGTTTCATTCTTTGGGAGGTCTAAACAAATAATGTCTGACCACACTATTGATCTTTATCCTGATATAATATTGAATGCAGAGAGAATTAGCTTATCTAGATGTGCTTTGATTCATATCTGTTTTCTTATATCACTTTATAGATTTCAATCTCCATAGATATAATAAATCCCCAGTTATATAGCTAAATATTATAAAGAGACATTATTGGAATAAACAAATAAAATGTGCATGCTTAAAGAAATTGAGGTAGAAAATTATTTCTTCTCTTTGAGACTTAAATGTACATTGGACAAATTAATCAGCTTCTGAGTAATACAATTTTAATTCTTCAACAATAATTTAGTCTCTTTCAAGTATTAAAACCATCTGTCAATGGGATTCTTACCTTAGCAACTTATGTCACTAATATTGCATTTAGAGAAAACTTCATTTGTGTTCTAAGATACACTGAAGACCCACTTGGTTTTTGGAATTGTTGCTCAGCACTATCCTTCAAGCTAAACAATCGTCTTCTTTAGTTCAGTTGTGCCTTCTTGATAAAGGTCATTTCAGTGAAGATTACTGCTAGTTGAAGTTTTCTCATAGAAGGAGGGGTCAGGAGGGCCTTGGGGCCCATGCCTAAGTAGCCACCCGTTCTAGCCAGTTGTATACAACTCTTCCCTAATTGCACATGATCTCAAGGTTATAGGAAGGAGCCAGAGGATTTAGGTGGAAAGGACTAAAGGAAGGGGCCTCAATCTACATGGTTATAGAGGAATCCACCATCTATACTAGGTAAAGCCTAACTTCTGTTTGGCTATATTGGGATTACCTGTGCTACTGTTAGTGACTTTTCACCCATGCTCTGTAAAGTAAACCCAACTAACTTGTTAATGTCCCCGAGGCTGCTGGTGGCATTTCACTTTGGCTTACGACTGGAACTGTAGAAGCAAGGTTCAGGGAGTCAATTCTTAGTTTCCACCTATAGGGATAAAATTTTCCTGACAGGAATTAACATGAATTTCAGAATTTTCTAAGCTTTTCTTTTGTTAGAAATTATAAAGGCATGAAAAGTAGATTGTGAGTTTATGAGTCAAGTTGCTTTTTTTGTTTGCTTGTTTTTTTGAGACAGTATTTCTCTGTGTAGCTTTGGAGCCTGTTCTAGAACTCTCTCTGTGGACCAGGCTGGCCTCGAACTCACAGGGATCTATCTGCCTCTGCCTCTCGAGTGCTAGGATTAAAGGCATGCGCCACCACCACCCTGTTTAAGTTGCTTTTTTAATGTAACTTCTTCATGTGTTTGGGTTACAAGAATATTTACCTTTAAAATATGCTTTATAAGTTGCTTCCAGCTTTTTAAAAATTCGTTTAAAATAATTTAACTTTTATAGATAAACTGAGTAAAATTGAATGTTTCTCAGCAACTATCATTGAAGTATCTATTCATTTTCATTAGAATAGAGTTTAATATGCTGTGAAAATTAGATTCCATTATCACCTATCACTTTCTGCATTATTTAATCTTCCCCAACATGCATTGATCATTCTAGTTAATCATGAACCTTCAAATTACATAAGGAGCTATCATGCATTTTCTACCAAACTGTTGATAGGACAACTAAATGGGTCATAGCTACACAAACAACATCTTTCTAGTTGAGAAGTTTGAAGTGAACAAACGTAAATATACACAGCTAGAAAGAATACACCACATAGAATAAAAACATAAAACTGATAAACGGAACTTGTATGGCAAGCAAAGGAAAAACTCTTCTGTGTAAATTATTTCGCTGCCTAGAACTGAAGAATGAGAAGAAATTAGAGGCAGAAAGAGATGAGACTGAAGAGCGGTTTTATGAATAGCATTTTGTGCAGAATAAAGAACATTGAATGTAAAGATACCATGAGAAATAAAACATAGCAGAGTTGATGGTAAAACAGAACTGTAAGAGTAGGAATTAAAGCTTTAGAGATATATAACATGAAAGTCAGTGGGCTTTTGGATATTTTAAAAGTTTTTAAATTTTAATCAATGAAGAGTGGATATCAGACTCAGAATTTTAATCAGCAAAGAAACATAATTTTCATCTTAGTTACAATCTATGTTTGTTTATGTGAAAATTGTTCCAAGAAAAGTTGTGGCCCGTATTATCTTAATGCTGATGCAAGTGAGATATTTAAATATAGTTGAGAAATATTCAAGAAAGGCAATTACCCAGAATTTGGCTCAAACAAGACAGTGCATGAAAAGAAATATGATTGATGGCATGAGAATTACCCCATACATTTAGTAACAGAAGTATTCTGCTGATAGAAACATAATAGCACATACAGATGTCGAACCCTCATTTACTAGGGAATGTTGCACTGTTTTCTTAGTTTTATAACAGATTTCATCATAGTACTTAAACAACATCATCTTCACAAATTATTGTAGTTAGATCCAGGCATGGTAGTTCACACCCTTAATTCCAAGCACTTAGGAGGCTGAGGCATGAGAATCATTTTAAGATGGAGGGCTGCCTGGGCAACTTAGCAAGTTCCATGGCAGCTTGGATTACAACATGAGACCCTGTCTATAAAACCAAGGAAGAAATAACAACAATACCACAAATCATAGTTAAGAGTGAAGGCTGGCCCATAGCCTGAGAGCCCAAATTAAGCTTTCTACTTACCCATGATTCATGCACAATAGTTAAAAGCCATGGAAGCAAAGATGGCACCTCTGATATGATATTTTATTAGCTCAGTATCAAAAGTAGTATACATTTGCTCACCTTTCCCTTTACCTAAGGAAAAAACTATAGAGAACATGGGTGGTAGTGCTGTAGGAAATTTCAAGTGTGGAAGATGAATATAAAGAAAATCTATCACTATTTACACATGGAAAACTACATACAATTATGTGAATACTTTTTTAAATCAGTATAGAATACTTAGGGGTTCACATTAGTGATGAAGGGCATCAAAGCATTTTGAAGTAACATTTGACGTGAATTGTAGGGATGTTTTTAAAATCACTACAATTATGTACATATATAAAATAAATAAAGCAACACTATTCATTTTAGCTAAAGATGTGCTAACTTTTATGTTAAATAAGTTAAGTAAGCATTTATTCCTAATATTTCATTATTTTTATTTAAAACTGTTTACCTTTAAATAATGTTTATTAATCCTTTGAGAACTGTATACAAAGAAATTTGATTCAGTTTGCCTACATTCTTCAAGTCCACTAAGATTCCCTCCATTTCCCTATACAAGTAATTTTATACCTTTTGAATATAGCCATTGAATCTAATTTGTGTTGATCAAGTACTTTAAGGTACTCTGAAGCATTATTGGTGGCCTATCAGAACCACACCCTTAAAGAAAACAGATTTTCCATTTTCTTGCAGTTATCATTTACCAATAGATCCTACGTTAGTGGTGTAATTTTGTACCTACATTTCCCTCCATGTTGGGATTTTGCTAGTCTTGAGCTTGAAGAGATCTTGAATATCATAACCAACAACATTAGTTGATATGGGCAATTATCCTACTGTGTTCAGAAAACAAAGTTTTGTTGTAGCCATACACTGCCTCTTGCTCTTACAATCTTTCTGTCACCTCTTCCTTTATGATTCCTGGGTATTGGGTATGTGATATAAACGTTTATTTTAGGGCTTAGTACTCTGCATTCCCTAATTCTCTGCATGGTGACCATTTGGGAGTATTTTGTGTCATTCACCATCTTCTGAAAGAAGAAGCTTCTCTCTGATGAGATGTGAAAGATGTATTATCCTATGGCTATAACAATAAATTATTAGAAGTCAGTTTAATGCTGTGTTCCGTTTATCAGAATAATAACAGGTTCTCTTCTACTGTTTGTGAACTATATAGCCACATAGTTGTCATCATAGTAAAGGTGAAATAAATGGGTTCCATCTTGTGAAGCAAGACTATATCCTGTCTGAAATTGCTGATTGTCGCTGTAACATTCATGCCACTATAGCTACCAATAAGCATATCTTGCTATGGTCAGCAAGCGATACCAAATTCAGTGCTTAGTATCTACATCCACAAGACAAAGGAAAGAAAGAGAGAAAAAGATTTTAAAAAAGTTTGAAAAACATATTATATTGAGAGAAATCTGGATTCAAATATCAGGGTAAAAGCTGAAAGATCAGAGAAGCAGAGTAGCCAGCCATTAGTTCTTAACTCTACAAAATCCTCAGCCTGAAAGAGACTGAACTTCTGTCTCCTCCCACCTTATAGTCCTCTCTCCACCCAGCCATATCACTTCCTGTCTCCACCTCCCTAGTGGAGATGGACACCACCAGAAGTCTTTGGCCTTTGAAACATATACAGTAGTAGTTAAGCCTCCAAATATTTAAGGAAAAATTATTGGTAACTATAATTACAGATAATATATATTTTAAGAAGATAGACTCTCATGTATCCTTGTCTATCTTCCCACTCTGTGTGTAGAATGATTCTCCTGTTTCCACCTCTGCAGTGTTAGACTCTGTATCAAAACTCAAGGTGAGTAGTTTATGACAAATGACAGTCAAGATTGACTTGTGGCTTCCACATAGGACCAAGAAAAATTCTACTGTAATGTTTGATAATTTTCAAGACTGTAAAAAAGGGATCACACATTGTGAGAACTCATGTTGCATCTGGCAGCAATTGATAAGTGAAGAGAAACAAAAATTGTTTGCAAGAAACGCTCCTATATGACAAAGGCCCCATGCATTGTAGGTTCTTCTACTTTGTGTATGCGAAAGTGTGGCAATGACATGAAGTGACAGGCGAGGACTCAAGTCTATGGAATCAGTTGAGGTGGCCTATGGAAACATGCTTGGATATGTGACAATTACAATACACTCCAATCTAAGCTTTTGTTATGGAACTTAATGAACAGAATTTAATCCCAAGAGAGGACAAGAGTTATAATTAGTTCTTAGAACAAGGCGTTAAATACAGAGCGATGAATAAAATCAGCCAGAAGTGAAAGTTTTTGGAGAACATGAAGTTCCAGTGAGCGGAGTAAAAGAGTTTTTTTTTTTATCCTTAAAGTACTATTTGACATTTTAAAATATGTGCATGCTTTGTTTTGATACAAGTAACATTTTTTTTTGTATCCATGTGCTATGATTTTTTTTCCCACTTCTGAAATCTGGGAAAGAATTTTTCTTTGTTACATTAAGTCTACACAGAAAAAAAGTAACCCTGGCATTGCTGCTCACTATTTCAAAGTCTTTTAACACTAAATGTAAAATCAATGATGTTAGTTGGCCTGGATTCCACTAGAAGTAAATAGTATAATATTTCAGTAATTATACCTGTATGGATTTAAGTGATTTATATCTTCCAGTGTATTGTAGGAGTTTTTTAAGATATCTTTCCTGAATCTCATTTTAAGGTTAAAAATACATGTGAAAATAGGATTTCTACAGAAGCCCAAATATGATCATTGAACCTCATGAAACAGTATGTTAATACCTAATAAAACAATCTAATATTAATAATATTTATTAATTTCTTCTTAATTTTTTTTAGAAAATAAAATTCTAAAATAGCACAAGAAACCTGATGAATGCCCCAGAAGACATTGCTTAATACATTCACCTACTCTGTAATAAACACCATATTTAAATTCATGGACTCCTCTCTCTGCTATTGTATGAAGATATAATCTTCCTGAAAAGACCTTAACAAATTTCTAATAATCAATATGTTTGCAATGTTTGGATATAAACTGGCATTAAAATAATCATTAAAATTTTCATTATTTCTTACTGTGACAGAATGAACATGTATAATTGAAGATAAACATTACTAATGCTTAGATTTTGCAAACCCAATAAAGTGTAGAAATGTTGGTAACTATGATGTTCAGTCGTTGTCAACTTGTCAGGTTCTGGAATCAACTAAAAAACACTCGTTCTCGTGGGTGGGTAGAAGAGGGCAATTACAGCAGATTTACTGAGCTGAGTTCCTGCCCCAGAGTGGGGCTTCTTCCCCATGAGTGATACAGATGTAAAGAAGTTTGGGGAAATCTCAGTGCTGCTTGCTGAACTTTGATTCATGATGATGTTCGTGTCTATTCCATTACTGCTACTATTATGCTGTCACTGATAACAGAATCTAGCCTCTTGGCCTTCCAAAGTAGATTGAAAGCCAATGAAGCTCTCAGTATTTGAGGCTGGAGTGGACCTGCTGAGGAATCCGGGTTTGTGGAAAAATTATTAAACTAGCTCTTGGCCTCTGCAGCATGCATGTAGCCATTGTTGGACTACCAGACTTCATGCATCACAAGCTATTCTAGTAAATCCCCATATACAATATTTATTATTTGATTCAAGAGAAAAGAATAAGCAATAATGTTGTTCTCAATTGGGAAGTCCTTGAAAGTCAGTTTCCAAATTCTTCTAGAGTAGACCACATGGGGGAAAATCAGTTATTTTTACTAAATGGTTTCTTTAGGCAAGGTAAATTATTTGGCATAGGAAAAACTCAGATAAAAAGAAAAACCCACAGGAAAATTATATATTCATTTCTATTAGTAAAGGTAAAATAAACACACCACTATTTTTTATATAATAATCTTTAAGAGTATGAATCTGAAGTTTTCTCTTTTACTGGTTGAATTTCTTTTACAAACAACTGAGTTACTGAATATTGGTCATCTGGCTATTGTTGCTGTAATATATAATCTGTGAGAATGGGGTCCATCTCAGGCCTGATTGAATGCTATCAATTTTTCCTCTAGAAAAACCTTTATGATCACCAACACAGTCAAGTTGTGGTCTGGGAAACTATACAGCATGCTGATCACCAACATAGGCAAGCTGTGGTTTTGGAAACTGCCATACAGCATGCACAAATAGTAACTTGACCTCAGGGAAAAGACATGGAAAGGGAGAGCTCGTGCCCCTAAGAGACCTGGAAGGGATGGTTGGTCTTGCTGCCGTTCCTATTCTCTTAAATTACCAACTGGCCAACTGAAACATCTATGTGCAGTATAAGAACTTAAGTACATTTGGGTCTTTTCTTTAATTTTCCCAGTTAGTTCAGATGCCTTCAACATTTCTTCATCTCCTGTCATCTGAGTAGCTCAGTCTTTGAAAATTTTTGGTCATTTATTACATATTCCATTTTCATACGAGTATGTGTAGTTGGAAAAGGAATGAATTTTAATTATAATTGGCTCATCTATTTGCATCTATGGTGTTAAAAATTCTGGAACTCAGAATAATTCAGTGTGAGAACATTTGGATCACATATTGGCAAACAGTTGCTTAGTGTAGTTTTACTAAAGATCATTAATATTGTAAAAAAATCTCAAACAGTAAGGGTGAACCGAGGACAGTATGTAAGATGTGTGGCCTGACGGTGATAAAGCTAAGATGCTACACTTCCCAAATGAAAGGGTAGTACTTGTATTTATCAATGGCTGGGAAATCAATACTTGTTAGCATTCTCAGCAGAAAACAAGGTTTAGCTACTGTCATTTGTAAACATGCATTGTACAATCATCAGTCATGGGACACCTTCCTAATGCATGCATGCTAGAGGTTCAGCTCTACATTTGCATTTTTGAATTAGTCCCAGAGTGACACAAAGCAGTCCTGCAATTCAGATGTAACTAGCAAGTCAGTGTAAGTAGATATACATTATTAGAGTAGAAAACAACAAAAGTGTAGTTCTTTTCTTTAACAATAAGAAAAATCTACATTTCATATTTTTAAACCACAGACTACTTACCTATTACAGTATGTGTCCCTTTAAGAGCTATTGGGTTCTCTGAATGAGCACCAGTACCTGTAGCTGCAGAGACGATCTAATCCTCACAGCTGTCAGTAAAGCCTACACTAATGTGTCTTGAAAGAGTGATTAATAGGTTTTGACAATATCATTGCATTGCATATTTAATCAGATTATGCATCTGTTAGAAATGGTTTGCTTCTAACATCTGCAGTCAAAAATCTACCATCGGTATTCAGATCAATGCCTTAGCAGAAACAAGTAACTACTATGTATGCCAGTCTTACTGTTGACAAGTTAAAACTGCATGCCAGAGACAGATGAGTCGTGACATTTTCTTCATTCACGTAATGATTTTTTAAAAGGAAAAAATGTTACTTCATCTGTGCCTAAATTAATGCTCATTAAAGAGGAGACAAATACACATTACTGTAAGCAGCAATCTCAAGAAAGAGATAAGAATTGGCTGAGTGTTTTCCCTTAAAGTTGATACTGTTTGTTATCACTTAAAATGTACATATATGTACTGTTACAATTTCATATGTACATGTATTTCAATGACAATGCTACTCCTAAAAGATATATGCTATGAAACAAATTTTTGTATTAAAAGATTTGACATGACAACTTTTATTTTTGTATGATTAAGTATTAAAATATTAAAGGAATATTTTCAATGCAATGATGAGAATTATAATTAAATCTTACTTTCTTGGCATTTATTCACTTCCAATATGTATTTAGGAATTACCTTTTTACCACAGTGTTATTTTTTTTCATCAGAATCTCAGAAAACTTGCTGTGAACCAATGTCCATTTCCATAACTTGTCTCCAGAGGCAGGGCACATAACCTCTCCATCAGGTATTATTAACTGTCACTCTTCAAAACCCGTGGTCTGATTTGAGCTGGTACTTTTAATAAAGCTTCTCTTGCCAGGGTTAGCAGTGGTGTCTATTCATCCTACTGGCTGGCTGTCCAGGTGCCAGTAGAAGAATTAAAAGGCAGAAAGAGCGCTGAACACAAGTAGTAGCAGAGAAAACCGCAGACACACTAGGCAGATCAACGGATGTAAAATACTTTTATAAAGACAAAGAAGCACACTGACAGCAAGGCACACTGAAGACGAACTCTACAGAGCAGAGGAGGGGTCTCAGGCAGTAGGACTCTCTATTCAAGGGCTGGAGTTCTAAGGGTCTTTTGTGGGCTGGAATGGGGTCTTCTTGCCCTAATTTACAGTTGGTCTTTTGAAACAAGGAAAGAAAACCTCATAACTCCTCAATTTTGGCTACCCAAGTCATGGTCAGGCCTTTAACTTTTGCTTATTCCACAATACTGGTGGAAGTAAATACTCACCAGACATTAG
Source organism: Peromyscus aztecus (assembly GCA_902168405.1). Lineage (NCBI taxonomy): Eukaryota > Metazoa > Chordata > Mammalia > Rodentia > Cricetidae > Peromyscus > Peromyscus aztecus. The sequence continues at coordinate 25,532 of CABHPQ010146521.1, forward strand.
TCTGAAACTGCCAGGCCTTGGTCTGGGTCTCAGGTGAGGAGGAAGAGGAAAAAGAAGGACTTTGCCATGCTATCCTTCCTTCCTTCCTTCCTTCCTTCCTTCCTTCCTTCCTTCCTTCCTTCCTTCCTTCCTTCCTTCCTTCTTTTCCCCCTTTCTTCCATTCTTCCTTCCTTCCTTTTTTGTTGACTACAACAGAATACAATGAGATAACACAGTAGCCATCACATTGAAGTTTTACAGGACAAATCAACATAAGAAAAAGGGCCCAAGAGAAAGTACAAGAATCATAGATCCACTTGTTCACACACTCAGGAGTCCCATGCTGCTACAGTTTCTGCAAGCTAGTATAAACTTTGCTCAGCTGATCTAGAAGGCCTTATTTTCTTGGTGTCCTCCATCTACTCTGGGTCTTGTACTTTTTCTGCCCTCTCATCAACTGAATTCCCCGAGTTCTAGGGGGGAAAAGGTTTCATGGAGATAACCCATTTAAGGATGAATATTTCCCAGGATCTCTCTTTGTGATTTGGTAATGTTGCTGACTCTGTCTTTAAAATGCAGGTCAAGCTCTGTCCCTGTTATCTAAGCCTAAGTCATTTTAATTCACACTTCTGCATATTTCTATTTAAATTTTAGTCACACCCTCTCTGACATATCTTCAATTATAGCACTTGAATTATTTCCATTGCTAATCTTTTCTGCTATGGATATAACTGAAATAAAAAAAAAGTCCTATCCAGCTTTATGTCTGTATTTTTAATACACAATTACACTAGTTTAAACACATTTGTTCAAAGGAACTGTATGTTTTAAAGGTAAGAAACTACTGATTCATTTTTTAATCTTTGCTTTATAATTTGCCTTGACATTAGAAAAGCATAAGATGTCTGATAAAACCACAACCTAACCAAATTTACTATTTACCATTTACTTGATCTATATTGGTAGCCAATACACCATTTCCCCCTGAGTTAAGTATTCTAGCTATAGTTACTCCTCCAATCACTCTTTAATAAGTTATAGAAATTTAGATACGCTATGTTTTGTTTGCACTCGGTAGAAAATCACTTTCATAATTTTTCTTCTAAATTTTTAACCAAATATAAATTAAATATATTTAATTTTTAATGGACTTGTGTTTTACAACTTAATTCCATTATGTCCAGAGAATATATTTGGAATTACTTAAGATGTAAGACAAATTACTAAATGGTCTTATTAATAAAAAAACCCAGAGCCAGATATTGAGGTTTAAACTGAGAAATCAGAGGAATAGGACAAGCTACAGCCAACCTTACCTCACTGACACCTCAGTCTTCAAAGAGACCTATTTCCTGTATATCCATGCCTATATGCCTTTCTGTTCTGCCAACTCATTTCCTCTTTCCGCCTGGCTACATCACTTCCTGTTTGTCTGTACAGACCTCCAGACCTCTATGGTTAGTGTTGTGATTAAAGGCTCATGTCACCATGCCTGGCTCTGTTCCCAGTGTGGCCATGAACTCACAGAAATCTGAAAGGATCTCTGCCTTCCAAATACTGGGATTAAAGGCATGTGTTACCATTGCCTGACTTATATGCTTAATATAGTGGCTAGCCTTTTCCTCTGATCCTCAGATAAGCTTTATTGGGGTGCACAAAGAAAATATCACCACATTAAGACATTTAAAATATGTTGAGACATTTACTGGAGTTAATAAATAAACTGTGTTGTGAAATGGCTGAATTGTTCTTGTACAGAACATATTCACTGGGCTGGCATGTGGTGAAGGCATCAGGTAGAACCAATGTATACCTTCTACATCTCTCAGTTTCTCTCCACTTTTTTCCTAAGGTTAATATACAGGATTTTAAAAACAACATCTTATTGCTGTGTTTAGTTATTTTATTCTGTTTTGTCGTTAGGTGCGTATATTTCTGAATGTTACTTCTTAAGGTGAATTGTGATATTGCATTATATAAAGTAGCATGCTTTATATTTGACATATTCTGTATTTTCAACTAGAAACTCTTTTGTAGTAAGAATCATCTCACACACTTCCTGGTGAGTATTTTCACAACACTTCTCTATTATTTTTAAATAGTTTTAATTTTATAACACTTTAATTGATGCTACAGAATACAAAAAGTACATTTTAAACATATAGCCTTCTGTCAAATTGTCTTAACTCCACACAACAAATTAATAATCTAACCAAATTATACAGAGTAAAGAAGTTGATTTCATTCCCCTCCTGTTTTTCCATTCCTTTAACTACTATGCATCATTAGTGCAGTATAATTTCACATTCCCTTTGTCCTGAGAAAGAAAAGCATCCTTTGAAGGAATTGTTGGAGGTTATTTTGTTTGCTCACATTTTCAGTTTTACTCCGGCTTCCTTTGTATCTCAAGTTTTCACCTGATATTTTCTCCCTGCTTGAATCCCTTGCTTCATGATAGTTATGGAGCTGGTTTTCTTTCCCCTTGCCACTGAATGTTACCGTAATCAACATTAAAAGAAGCCTGCATTTTTCTCTGCATGCTGAATTGAATTGGGAGCTAATTTGGGGTCCTCTTGCATATAAGGAAAAACTAATCTCATTTGTAAGGCATGTAGGCCTCAATGATGTGGCTTCTTTCCCACCCCTGGCTATGTTAGAGATAATCTCAATGTCATTGGTTTTCAGTAATATGTTACTTATTGCCTTGGTTTGGTTCTTGTTTTGGATCAATTAATTCATGTTTTTCATAAATTAAAAATTTTATTTAATTTGTATAAATTATACATTCTTTGTTTTTTCATCTTGAGTCATATCAAGTCTACATCACAACTTGTGTCTCAAAGCCATTACATTTTTTCATTGATTATTTTTTTCTCTTGCATTTTTATGGCTTATTTGAAAGTTTAATGATACCTTATTTACAAATACTTAATAAACTATTAAGTCCATTACAGGAAGTTTTCAAATATTTAATGTACCTTTTCATTAATAGAAGTCCTATTCCTACTTTTCACTGTTTTTCCACTTTTCTCATATTACATTTGTGAGTTCTTTTCAAAAATGTAATTTATTTGATAATTTCACATATGGCTAAAATTTATCTAATAATATATTTCCACCATTCTTCTCCTACGCTGACTTCATCTTTCCATCTCCCTTCCAAATTTCATGTCTTCTTAATTTTTCTTCTTATAATTCACTTTTTCTAATTTGTGCTTCCCAAGTAGTGTAAGGCAATATCCTCTACCCTATACTGAGCCATACTACTGAAATAAAATGACTGTTCATCTCCCAGAGGCCATAAACTACCAAAGATTCCTCCACATGGGTCGGAGCTTCTAAGAACCTCTGTTCTCCAGCTTGGAGAATTGTCTGGATTGATCTTTTGGAGGTCTTGTGCTTGCAAGCACAGCTTTGTTAAGTTCCTAAGCACAATAGCCCTAGCATGTCCAGGCAGCATTATTTCACAGCAGTCTTCCTTGATCGGTGGTTCTTACAAAATTTCTACTCTCTTCTGCATGTTCCCTTGGGGTCTATGTTTTATAAGGATGTTTCATGTAAGGGTGAGCCATGGCCAGTCACTTAATCTCTGCTCTTTGACCAGTTATCTCTATGTTAGCCTTTATCTGTCACATAAAGAAGCTCCTCTGATGAGGAGTGAAGTTGCACTGAAATACAGGTATATGAATAAGCATTTAAAATTATGATACCATGCCAGTGTAGCAAAATAGTATTAGTAAGGTCTAAGACCTTACCTGCCATTTTTTTTTCTTTTGGCCTGTTTACCATATCAGGTAGGATTTCTCTCTTACAGAGCAAGTCTTAGGTCCAACTAGAAAACTGTTGGTTACCTGCATGGTATTCATGCCTTGTACCAATCACCATATCTTTTCAGGCCAGTCACCACTGCAGTTTGCAATACATACAGCTACATAAGACTATTAATGACTCCCTCCTCCAGGCTTCTGAATAGCCCCTTCAAGCATGATGCAAGCTAGTCATCAACAGAAGAAGCTTCCAAAATAGTACTAGGTTGATTTCTCCATGCTTTTGGGTAATATTGCCTGTTGTCTTTATCAATACAGTCTTACCATCAAGTTCCAGTGGGTAATCAAAAGCAATAACAAATCCTGTTTTGTTTTGGTTTCTTTTTGGGGGGTGTGTGTGTGTCTATGAGATCCCTTTGACCAATAACTCAGCAATGATAGCCCACATCTGTACTAGGCTTGGTTCTGTTTGCTCCCTGAGGGTTTATAGGGAGTGATACTATTCATGTTTATATCTAAAACCCTCAGATTCATTATACTACTTATCATATCCATAGTAAATAACTTACTGACTTTTATGCTCATGTAAGGTCCAGATCTACTTTTCTGGGCCATTATTTTCCTTTGAGAAAGAAAATAATTTTGACCTGCACTTTGGTACTTATTCTATGCTTATATAGGAAGTTTATATTAAGTTTTAGATATTGTTAATTACACTTTTGACAGCTGGGTATAAGGTTTGCAGAGTGTTAGATTTGCCTTGGTTGTAGCTATTTCCTCTATATTTTAATTAGATTTATTTGAATAGATTTAAGCTTATTTAGAAAAATCTTTCAGCTATTCTTACTCTACATTTTTGTTTAATTCCCCTTCCAATGAATGTGCCATGAATTCTTCAATGAACAGTCTAAAGTATTCTGGGAAAATTTCTACTTTAATTGATTATTTGTTACATTAATAATAAGAGATTTCCTACTCATTAGTGATGATTGGAATTTTCCAGTTTATTTTTGTTCTTCCCGAATATATAGCTTTATGAAATTTCACCACACACATGAGCAAATGGACTATTATGAATAATTTCTGGACACATATCCAATATCCGGTTTCACAAATTAAACTTACCACCTCTTTAAAGCAAATATTTACTTATATCCCCTTAACTAGGAAAGAACAATATGCCCAGGCCAGTATTTCATTATAAGCATGAAGACCCGGCACATAAAAAAAGAACTAGATAGAGGTCAGAAATCTAGAAAATTACAAAGTTTATGTCATTTGTTTCTGCTTTCTTGGTTTAACAAGCTTAGAAAATTAATTTGAATAACTTACTCTTTTTTTCAAGTTTACTGATAAAACTATTAACATTTAAAGTCTACTGGCTGTAGGCAAAGTATTTTCATTAATGTTTTTCTGAAGTAATTTCCTATTTGTTATTTTTAAATACAGTTGGACTCGGGTCATTTTTACTTTAGAGTTCTTGTATAAATTCTTGAAGGTGTTAGGGCTGTATATTGAATATTCCCATTATATGTGCATAAAATTTCTTTGCTATTCCTCTGGTTTTTTTGTTTGTTTGGTTTTGGTTTTGGTTTTGGTTTTTCGAGACAGGGTTTCTCTATGTAGTTTTGGTGCCTGTCCTGGATCTCACTCTGTAGCCCAGGCTGGCCGTGAACTCACAGAGATTCTCCTGACTCTGCCTCCTGAGTGCTGGGATTAAAGGCATGAGCCACCACCGCCCAGTTTGTTATTTCTCTTTTAATGCTTTTCTTCAAATGTGGAGGTATTTGGTGGAAGATTTCCGGTTTAATAAACATGACTTATTAAGATGTTACTTTTTGTGTATTTGTTCCTGTTTTAAGAAATTATTTCTACAGCAGGATCATCAAGATATTATCCTATTTATTCTTCTCAACAATATTTTTTTGTTATTTAAATTCAGATTTTCAATATATCTAAATACTATCTAAGTGCATTATGTGATTAAATAGGATTACAATTATATTCTATCACCGGGTCTTACCTACTAAGAAAATCACTGCTTTGTTGCCAATAACACTAACGCATTCCAACTTTGTAAGTGCATTCAGAAGTGCTTCTGAGCTTTGTTTTCTGTCCCACTGATTTGTTTATCTATTTAAATTCTAATATACTATAATCTCAATGCTAACATTTAATAATTAGTAGTATAAGAATCTCATCTTATCTTTTTTGATTTTTAAAAATAATTTCTTTAATACTTGAGATTATAATTGTATCATTTCCCAATTCCCTTTCCTTCCTTCAGAAATTTCCACATATCCCTACTTGTACTTTTTCAAATTCATGGCCTCTTTTTTCATATGTATATATATATATATATATATATATATACATATATATGTATATATACACATATTCTTAAATGTACAAAATACAACATGCTCAGTTTGTATATTGTTATTTGTATGTATGTTTACAGGGATTGCCATTTGATAATGGTTAACCAATTGATGATTTCTCCCTGAAGGAAGATTACTTTTCCTATACTCAGCAATCTTTATTTGTATATAGTTCTTGGTGTAAGATTGAGTGGCTTTCTCCATCCATGTTGGCATGTTTATTGTTGATGATTTATTTTTTAATTGATATATGATGTAACAAACCACCTTATGGATTTTCATTCATACTGTGTTTTAGTAGGTCCTCATCCATCTCCCTTTTGCCTTTACCTCACTTGTTCCATTCCAATCACTGCTGTGGGATGTCCCTCTGTATGCTGTGGATATGTGTTGATCTCATTGGTTGATTATAAAGCTGTATGTTCAATGGCAAGGAAGATTAATGTTAGGTGGTATAATCAAACCGAAGACAGGGCGAAGTCTGGGCAGATGACATCCAGCTGCCAAGGAAGCAAGACATGTAGAAAATGAAGTAAAAAGTCACAAAATACATGGAAAAGCATAGCAAAAGAATATGGGTTCATTTGAATGTAAGAGCTAACTAGTAATAAGCCTGAGCCTTCAGCCAAATATTTATAATTAATATAAGGCTCTGAGTGATAATTTGGGAAGCGACTGCAGAACAGGGTGGGACATGAAAAGCTTCTGTTTACAAACCACAGTATTCATTATTCCTCTGTCTCATCACTTGTACTCTATCACTTCTTGTTCTCCTTCCCTTTGAAGTCTCCTTTCCCCCCTTATGTGGTTCTTCCCAATCTCGTGAACATGACCACAATTATTTCCCAACAAATAAACATGAACAACAATTACAATTAAGATATGCAAGTGAAAATGAATATGTGGTATTTTGCTTTCTGAGATGGCTCTACCTTATTCAACATAATATTTTTTATGTCCATCCATTTTCCTTCAAGTTTGAAGATTTCATGTTCATTACAACTGAATAAAATCCCATTTTGTATGTGTATCCCATTTTCATTATTTCATTATTTGGTAGACAACCTCTAAGATAATTCCACCTTGTCTTTTTTCCTCCAATTAAACCAGCCAAAATATCTTTTCATGCATAATATTTAAGCATTATTCAATTATATTTAAGAAAACTACCATATAGTGGTTGAAATTGAGTAGAATAAATACAATAATTTAAAAATAATACTCTTTACCTTATGGAGTTTTCCAACCCATTTATATACTTTAATATATTGATTATTAAGGTTACAAAGTTGCCCTTTTCTATTTCTCTCTCTCTCAACTGTGTATGTGTGTGTGTGTGTGTGTGTGTGTGTGTGTGTGTGTGTGTGTGTGTGTTTGTGTGTGTGTGTGTATCAGAGACATGGTCTATTACCAATAATGAAGCTGATAAGAGTAAGAAGAAACTTCCTTGGAATTCAAACTAAAATGCTAATTTTATTACGTTTATAATTTACTTTTTTATTTAATCAAGGAGTGATGTAATATTCCATGTCACTTTTTAAATATATTTTAAATAGTGCTCCAATTTTTATTATACTGCAAAAAATGCCATTGCTTCAGAAACTACCTGTGTTATTTAGTACATTGCAATTACATTGAGGACAGGAAAAACAACTCTTTACCAAGTCCAAAATATATATAAATGAGATATATAACAATAACTTTTCAGCTGTTCTAAGCTTGGTAATGCTTACAGAAAGTAGTTTTTCATATTTAATGCTCAAGGACCTGTGTGAACTCCTGCAAGTATCTTTAAACTGTACCCCAAGATGCTTCTTCTGGAGGCAGGAAATAACTTATTGCGATATCACTCCACATCTCACCCCTGCAGGTATAGCTCCTCTATCTCACTAGAGCACCTTTCACACCTCAGTTTTCATAAAGAATCTTCTGAAACAGACCATTGGTTAAACTCTCAGAATCTTAATGTTTTCAGTTTGGCAGTTTAGATAGCTGAATTTAAAATTCAATTTTTTTTTTGCTATTACTATCATTCAGAACTGTGTTATTTTCATCAATGGTCTTTAGCCTACTCATATAAAATTAAAAGAACAAAACTCCGTGTGAATTTCTTGCATTCTACATGAAAAAGTATGTAAAAGATAGAGGATACTTTATTTTTATGATAAAACAGGAATGCCAGGAATCACCTCTTGTGATATTCATTCTATGGGTGAAAAACTGATGTTTATATATATGGTCAAACATATATTCATAGGCTACTTCTATGGGTTAATAGGAATATAGAACATGACAGGCGATAAAAGTGCTACTGAAGTTATTGGTAAGGGGTAGTTATACGGACGAAAATGCATTAGAAAATGCCTTATTGCAATAGTACAGATTAGAGTACAAGACAATTAAAACATACCAAAGCAGATGAAAATACACTAGGGGAATAATGAACCGGAAATGTTTGAAAAAAATTTTATCACCTATACTGGGGTAAGAGAAAACCTTTGGTGCATTCAAAATAAGAGCTTAATATTATTGAGTTTATTATTTACATGTTATTTAATCAGAGAGTTTGTAATATTTCATGTCATATTTTGAATAGATGTTAAATAATTTTTCAAAATTTTATGATACTGAAAAATGTTATTTCTTCAGAACAAGGTGTGTTATTTAGTACACAGAAATGACATTTACCAGCTTAGACTAATAGCAATAGTGGAGAGGTGCCTGAACTGACATACCCCAGTAATCAGATCGGTGAATACCCTATCTGTCATCATAGAGCCTTTCTCCAGTAACTGATAGAAGCAAATGCAGAGATCCACAGCCGAACACCAGGCTGGATGGGCAGGAGGGAAGAGGGGGATCTGTGATTGGTGTGTAAAATGAATAAAAAATTTCTTAATTAAAAAAAAGGAAAAAAAAGATACAAAAACCAAAACTATATCAAGTCCAAAGTAATCTACATTCCTTGTAAAATACCTGCATTATTAACTTGATTTACACTTTAAAATTTTCCAGTTTAATAATTTATTTGTAAAACAGATATTAATGCTTCTTTGTCATATCTTGATTCTCATTTAATTCATTAGTTTCTATTGTATAAACAAACGAAGATACATACATACATATACACATATATGCATACATATATGTACCTATACTCTGAAATCAATGCTTTCCAATCAATTTTAGTACACTTTCTTAGATTTCAAGCATTCACTTGTAATTTAAAGGAATTTATGTTAATCAATACAGTAGATATGCAGTAATCTAACTGGTAAGAATCCGGAAATGGACTTGGAATTATTAGTTACTATCCTATCTACATTGCTGCCCAGTGTCACCACAGATTATTTAATCTTTACCTTGATCTTTATTCAGTAGAGTAAGTTAATTACAATATTACCTTATCTAATCTAAAACATATCCCCTAATATTGTAGTAAAATTTACAATATAAAGTGTGCCTTAAAACAGTTATCCAAGAACTTAGAAGAGTCCAAATATTGCAAATAGACCCGATTCACAGCGTGCTCTAATTTTGTAATTAGCAATGAATCAAAAGAAGCTATTAGCTTCTGTGGCATGTCTTTTCTTAATAAACCTCATGCTGCTTAATGCTTAAAATTCTATTGTCCTCTTAATATGTTTATAGATTTTTATAGGACCAAATATACTAGCATGTTTGAGGGATAATTATTTGAATAACATTTATAAAGAATTATTTCAACATTATCCACTTTTTTTTGCCCAATACAGCTGTTTAATTTTCTGAGCTCCCCCATGCCTTCAAAGAAGGAAAATTCTGTCCAGGAATCCTAGAATAATTTCAACATGTATTTCCCCTCACAATGTGCTGATGGATTTAGCATATGTTCTAATTTTTCAAACTTTTGTTCATAGACATACTGGTCACTGCTTAATTTCGGGTTTTGTTTATTTGTTTGTTCTTGTTGTTGTATCGACTTACTCATCCACTTTTACTCATACTGCTTTCCCAGCGTGAGCATTTTTAGTGAAATAATGAGGACACTGTGCTATTAAACTCCATCTAATTCTCTCAGGTTTTTTAAATTCATATAATGACACTATCATAAAGTAGTTAAAATTTTTTGGTAAGAAAATAGTAGATACTACAATGGAGTATTTAGGTAAAATAAGAATAGTTTAGGAAATGTTAAACAATTTTCAAGATGTATTTGTGTTTTTTTTTTTGCTTCTTTGTTTGCTTTTTACACATGTGAATGTTTTCTCTGCAGGCACGTGTGTCTCCTAAGGATCTTAGAAAAGTATAGTGGAGATCCTGGAATTGACTGACAAGAAGCTGTGTGCAGCGTGTGGATGATGGGAACTGAAACCAGATCCTCTGTAAGAACATCAAGTGCTCTTAGTTACTACCTTGGAGCCTCTGCGGAAGCTTGTCCACTTCTTTTTCTATAGTTTCATTTTTTTTTCAAGCTTGTGACTGCTTCCTGCTGTAAAACAGAAATGTAGTGCCGCAGATGTGGGCCACTCCTGTCCCTTCTGAAAGGTGGAGCATGGTTTGGTAAAACGGAAAATTTTTGGGTGAGTTCTCTAGATCAGAGCTGTAGATCTTTATCCAATAGGCAGGAAAAAAAATATTATCTCTCCTTGCATTTCCATCTTGTTCCCTGCAAGGAAAGGAATGGCAATGTGATGGGCAGTTCATGCAAGGAACTTCCCAGGAAAATGCTTTCTGTATTTTCCAATTAAACAGTTGAAAAAATAGAAGCTATGTCAGCTTTCAATTTGCAATGCTATGCTTTGTATTTCCTGATATTTTGTAAATGGCTCTGATTTGTGAGACCTCAGAAGAATCATATATATATATATATATATGTATATGAGCTTCTACTTCTTTTTAAATATGGCTTTTTCATAAGGTTTATCACTATATACATGAACAATGCATCATTCCACCCTCATTAGGAATACTTCTTCCTGCATTTGATAACAATTAGTGCAAAGACTCTCAACTACTTAATTTTCAGAGAATAAGAGATTGAATAATTGTACTCAAGCCCAAACAGGAGGTATATGTCACACTCTTCCATCTCTGTGCTGAGGGAACTTCCTTAAAGAGATGGTGGAAAGATTTCAATACCCAGAAGTGGTGGGTAACTTCAAGTAAATGGTGTTTTTTTTCTTTTTTCTTTTCTTTTCTTTTTTTATACAATAAGGAAGTTGCCCACATGAATTCACAGAGATTGTGATAACATGAACAAGATTTAAGCAAGCAAAGGCCAGGCAAAATCCCAAAGTGCTGGGAAAATGGCATGCACTCTCACAACTAGCTGAGGAGTGAAGAGGGTGAGTATGGGAGGAGATGGGCGTGAATATGAGCAAAATATATACGAAATTCTCAAAAACTTAATAAACTATTTAAAAAACATATATGAAGCAACGTATTGAGCATAATACAATGATCATGCCATACTTTAACTGGTAGCATTTTATTTGTTCATCGCAGTACCTGGAATAATTACAAATTGCATTATGTAAGACAAACAGTACACATATGATTTCCACTTGTAATACAACTTTACAAAATAACACAAATTTTCATTTGCAATTGAGACATACATTTACCAAAGTAAGCTGTCATTACAAAAAATATAATATCAATGTGTTATTTTGTAGTATTCAGAAAACTTATTTTACAAGACACACCAGTTTAGAATATAGTGCAGAACTATTACCTTCATCTACTGATCAGCTGAATTGCACTGAATGATCTATTATAGGTTGTACAAAGAGTTGGGAGTTACCTGGGATTAAGACTATTGAACTCCTACTCTTATCAGACCTTTAATAAGCTAAAAGATCTCTCTTAACTATTTAGAATAGACTTACTCTGTGTTTTCAGCACTTTCTATGGTTGATCATAGCATAATCCAAGAACAAACTTTCATTTTCTTATAATCTATTTCAATTTTATTAACTTTCTGAATTCTCCAAGAAATACTGAACATACATTGCTTCTAATTCACATCTCTTAATTTTCTTATTGCCTTATGAAACACAAAAATGCCTATGGATTTGCATCAAGAAATTTTAGCCTGACTTGATTGTTATGAAAATTTCCATCAGCTGAGATCTTAATTCAGTTTTGTGATATGTGAAGCATGCATATTCTATATTTTTATCCTTTTAATTATCAGTTGAAATATCAGTTTTTCTAATATGACCATTTTGATGATACTTCGTGGATCAGGTTCACTCTCTCCATAACCAAGCCCATACTATTTTATATTATACTCATTTTACATATTTGGGTTCACCACATAAACTATTTTACACAATTCCTTTCAACCTGTTCATATTACTAGAATATTAAGTTATGTAACAAACCATCACTGGACTTTTTAGTGCTGCAATACTTAACATCCTGACAATATGGACCCATTGTTGCTGTAGTACCAAGAATATTTATTAAGATAGTCAGCTGCTCTCTTGATTTGATTTAAGGGAGTATGTTATAAACATGGAAATAAAAACACAGCTAAGGAGATATAAGTTGCAAGGTGAGGAACCTTTGGATGTTATTTTCCTAAATGGAAATTCTTCTGTCTGTAGAGCTGTGCTCCTCTAATCTTTTATCAGAGAGGCTTTCTATTGCACTGGATAGTGGCTATTACAACTGATATTAACAACAGTTCAAAGTGCTGAGAATAAATGATGATGAGCAGGCTTCCATAGATGGAACATAGATAGAATGGATAGGAAAGGTAAGTAGAATGTAAAAGCTGGAGGATTGGAAGGGATGCTATAAAAAGATATCCTGCAGACACGACATGACTGTTATACACACAAAGTCACAGCAAGAGTGGTTAACTACCTAACTATACAAGATCATACCAATTAAAAGTTTCAGCATGGAGACATGAGAGACTCCTAATGTTTGCTAAAGAACAGTTGATAGCTGCTGAGGGATGGAGAGTCGTTTTCCTTAAGGGATAGTGATGGAATGGTTGCACAGCTTGGCTGAGGGCAGGTGCAGCTGCTCATGTGCAGCTGTGAGCTGAGAGTGTGTGGTCCTTGCAACAATGGAAGCCAGAGCTGGTGGTGGTAAGGAGGTTAGGCTAGTGTGGCAGCACCCTGAGGAGGGGGGGGTCTAGGGTAATCCTAGACCTGCAATTCATGGTGTGAAGGAGTGAGTGGCCTGAAAAATGGACATGGGGAAATGTGAAAGAAGCATGTGTGATGGATGGGGAGTGAGAGCAGAGAGCTGCCTGAAGGCAGAGCCAGCTGGTGGTGGACAGCTAACCCTAGTGGCCTTTGGAGCTCAAGTGCCTGTGGATTTGGGGCTTGTGGAGTTCGGGTAGCAGCTTGAGGTATTGCAGAGAGGCTGCAACAGAAAAATCCCAGACTCGATCAGAGGGCTTGGGGCAAGGGAGGAAAAGCCAGCGGACTCTTTCGTCTTTGGCTGAGGTGGCTGCACTGGCTCCAAAGCCAGGGATGAGTGGCTCTCTTGTGCTTTTGTGTCCTGAGTTAGACTCCAGGTGAAGCATTTATCTAATTATTCTTTACCAATAAAAAAATGGGAATCAGATATTGGAGTAAGAACCTGAAGGAGCAGAGAAACAGAGGAGCAGCCACTAGTGACTTCCTGCCTCTTCAGTTCCTTCCTCCAAAATAGTGCTGAGATCCTTTCTCAACCCTGCCTTATTACTTCCTGTCTCGTATCTGTTCACAGTCCTCCAAACTTCTATAGTTCATTTTGGTCAGCTAGTGGCTAGCTCCTCCCTCTGTCTCAAAGCAAGCATGTAACCAAAATATCACACAGCAGGTTGCCTGTGTCCTAGTGGATAACCACCCCCCTTATCTATTCATACAGACAAAACTGATTCAACTCATTGGGTTATTACAGAAGTGGAGGGTCTTGAAGCTGGAAGGAAGATATATTGGGGATGAAGTGGCAGTAGGAGTAAGGGATTGGGGTAGATATGATTATGATGCAGTGTATACATTTTTGAAATGATCAAGGAATACAAAAATTTAAAAAGTAAAAATGTAAAGGTTTAAATAAAACTGCATCTAGATAAGATGAGAGAAAACATTTAAAATTGGGGAATAGAACTATATGGAAACAAAAATAAAAATATACATTAGTAATTTTCTGAGCATTTAAATTTTGTAAATTCAATGTATTTAATAAGTTTTATAGAAGATGTCGAGTATTTGGGGAAGGGGAGGGAAACACTGAAGAGTTTTAGAGGAGAGACAGGTAGGGGCAAGACAGACAAACTGCTCATGTATGAAGTTCTCAAAAACTGTTAAAATTATAATAGTTTTTTTAACCTGCTGGGTGGGATAAATTAAGAAACATTAACTTGCTGTTTTATAGAAAATGACTTAAAATATACACAGAGTAAGTAGATGATGGTTTTTAGGGATTAAATAATAGACAGCAAATGCTTTGATCCTAAACTGGACTTAAACTCAAAAAGATTAATGAAGTTGACTTTGCTCTTTCAACTATAACAAAGAGATACAGCAAGTATTTATTTTTAAGAAAGAAGAAAGCATTGTTTTTCATTGGAAATAATGATGGAATGTTTCAAAAAAAAGAAGTTATGCTCAGTAAGACAATGAAATACTGAGAGGAACATTTTTCATAGCCTTGGGGCTACATAGGCCACAATTACTCTAGGCACTACTCCATTTTGTGGGCAAAGAACAAGAGCTAATTGAATGGTTTGCTAATATCCAAGCGATACTGGAGGGACAGTCCAGCTAAAAGGGAAAGAGAAGCAGAGCAACTTCAGGCAGCTTGGGTGAACCATGAAGGAAACCAGGCATTGTTCCAAACAAGCCACCAACCTAAAGTAAGATCAAGGCTCTGGAAATAACAACTAAATACTTAAGGAAGAAGAGGATTCTTTAGTAATTTAACTTCACACATTATAAAAGAGCACTATAATTGAAATATAATTATTGAAATAGAAACAGTCTTTCTTTGAAGGATAAGGAGGCACATTAAACTCAGGAGAAGAAGGAAGTTTGCAGACTCAGGGAACAAAGGGACCTAACCGCTCAGGAATCTGAGACTTTTACATGGTATATGATGCTTCTTCCCCAAAAGTTATACAAGCAGCAGGTCCGTTGCTAGGAAGAGACACTTGTTTCATGGAGTTGAGTTAACAGTTATTTGGGGTGGGCTTCTCAGTTATTTAACTATGTTTGAGTCACTCATGCTGGGATAGTAGACCCCAAACTCATTCTTTCAGTAAGCTAAACTTAGATGAACTATTTTGTGGGTTTTTTTTTTGTCAGTGCCCTAATAGGTATAGAGGTGGTTGCCTATGTCTCACCAGACAAAACATGAAGAACTCACAGTCTCCACTAATTGTTCCAAAATTCAATGTTCAATATAAAAAAATACTAAAGGTGGAGAATTACAAATTACAATGAAATTTACTATCCAAAAGAGCCAATTAGTAGAAACGGTCTCAAAGTATTTTATAACACACTTTTCTTGACACAACACACACACACACACACACACACACACACACACACACATTCACTTATCCCAGAAAGGGAACTGGGGTCAGGCCAAAGTCATGATTTCACAAATGTCCAATTTCACGAACCACAGTGTTTTTGGTTTTTGTGTTGGCGTTACTTACAAGGAGTAGGGAAAATTCAAATGCAGCTGCATCACCCGAAAACCTACATCAACATGGGTCACAACTCTGAAAATCCTGTAACCATGGGTTACTCTATGCAGTTTGAAGGCAACTTGGTAATACCAATACCTCTTTCTTTGAGTAGTTTGTCTAGTCAGAATCTCTACCTCCAGCAGCTGTTTAGTCCATAGTCATGCCTTTCAGAACCTTCCACGTTTTTGTTTTCCCAGGTATGTGCCATTTTGTTTACCACCTAAGGCTCCTAAGCCTCATTTTCCTCCCTGAACAAAACTTTTCCATTTGAAGGAGATTGTTGCAATTCAGGGCAGCAGCATGCCACATAGTACAATGGAAGTGAACTGTCGATGATGAGATAGGAACATTTTAATTATTGGATAGTCATTTACTCCATGACTATTTAAGGGAATCTCTAATGGATAATAGGAATGACGGAATATGCTTTAGCACTAAGGCAAAACAGGGCAGAGAAGTCCTTAACTGATTACAGTAAGTTTTCAAGAAATAGAAAAATAAAATGCTGGAGAATACATAGGTCAATTATAAGATACAAGTAGATATCAGCAGTGCAAGGAAGACTAGAGAGGTTTCAGTGGAGCCTCTAGTCTCTATCCAGACATGAAATGCAGTGCCGTCTCCATGACAGAGACTCCTGTGAGGTTTATCCTTCAGCAACACATCCTGAGTTTGGAGCCTCTGACTCACCAGAGTTTAATGCTACGTTAAGAATTTCCTAAGAGTCTATTGAAAAGGAAGCTGACATCTTATTATCACTTAATTTGAACTGAAAAATTCTTGTTCTTTCTTTTCCCTCATATAAATAGTAAATTTATTTTAAATGACATAAGGGGTTGAGATAGTTGAACTTCCCTTTCATAAGTGATAAAAATTACAAGTTGTCACACACGTCTCTCAAGGAGACAGATATGTCAAATATAAAACTGCTTCCTTGATTTCATAGAGATGTGTAGGAATTGCTAGATGATTCCAAAATTTTGAAATTCATTCCTTCACCTACCCTGAATAGATCTAGGCTTTTGTTGATAACTTGATATATGGCAGTTTCTACTCTGTCACTTTAAGGCTGCTACAATGAAATACCCTCAAGACTCAATGAAAGGATATGAAATTTATTTCTGTTCAAATATCTGCATGGACAGAAAATGTGAAGACCACTCAAATAATGTCTAAAGCAGGAGCCTTAGGACCAGCCTTTGCCATCCATCTCAGTACTTCATGGTGTCATTGCTAATTCATTTTTTTCTTTATTGAAAATAGATTCTTTGCTCATACAATACATCTTGAACACAGTTTTCCCCCTCCATTCCCCCTAGCTCTCCCTACCTCTTGTCTCCCCCAGATATACTCCCTTTCTGTTTCCTCTTCAGAAAATAGCAGGTCTGCAAGGAGATATAGCCAAACTGGGCAAAACAAAGATAGGGTAAGATAAGGCAAAGCGTCATATTTAGGCTAGTCAAGTTGATTCAAAAGGAAGAGAAGAGTCCCAAGAGCAGGCAAAAGAATCAGAGACACATCTACTCTCACAGTTAGGAGTCCCACAGAAACACCAAACTAACAGCAACAACACATATGCAGAGCACCTGGTGCCGACCCCTGAAGGCCTCCTGCTTTTCTCCTCAGTTTCTGTGAGACCACGTGAGCCCCACTTAGCTTATCAGTGGGCCATGTTCTTCTAGTATCCTCTGTTAACCCTGACTCCTATAATCTTTCTGCCCCCTCTTTTGTGGAATTCTCTGAGCTCTGAAGGTATGGACCCAAATAGAGACCTTCAATTTAGACTCTTTCTCTCTGCATAATGTCTGGCTATGGGTCTTTGTTTCCACTCCCGTATGATGCTGAGAAAGCCATTCTGATAAGGTCTGGACAAGGCACCAATCTTTGAGTATGTAAGAATATCACTAGGGATCACTTCAGTGACTTTTTTTGGCCAGTCATGTTTGATTCTACCCTAGGCTTCTGGTATATCCAGTCTCCAGTTCCTGACCATCCAAGCAGTGTCAAGCCTGAGTTCTCTGTCCTGAATTGGGCCTCAAGTTAAGCCTGACATTGTTCTGTTTTTTTTTTCATGTATAATGTTTAACAAGTTACTCACTGACTTTTTCATTATTCTAGTGCTTTGCTACTTTTTTCTAAATTTTAAAGCAGAAAACTGGCTAGTGACTTGTCAAGTTGCAATTCAATAAATCAATACCAAATTTAAAATTCATGACACAACATATTTTGATTTTATTTTCTATTATAAAAGTGTTACCTCAGAACTGGAGAGGTGACTCGGTGTTTAAAAATGTTTGATGCACAACAATGAACACTAGAGTCCACATGGGAGCATCCGTACAAAAAACCGAGTATCCTGCACTTTGCCATAACTAGGTCCTGAGTAAATGATGCTAAGAGGATAGCAATGGCTTGCTGTGTTAAAACTTAACCATTAAAACAGAGACCTTTATTAAAAGAGATGCCCTGCCTTAAAGGAATAGGAAGACAGTGATAGAGGACACTTGAGATCCACTCTCTTTTGTCCCCAATACATACTCACATGCACATATACCCATACATATATGTGGACATTTATACACACACCAACAATGTACACACAAATAATTTTAAAAATTGAAAAACTGGCAACTAGTTGAGTATTTGTTCAGCTACCTATGAAAACCCATAACAATCCTATTGTCCAAGAAAGTGCACTCTATTCAGGGTTTCAGAAACCTAAACACATAGGGTTGTTGTTGTTGTTGCTGCTGGAGAGAACAAACAGGTATGGAAAGAGATTTAGGGTTGTACTATCAACTAACAAGGATGTCATTGTATGTCAGACAGAAGAGATACATGATAGATAGAAAGATAGATAGATAGATAGATAGATAGATAGATAGACAGACAGAAAGACAGACAGACAGATAGATGATAGAGAGACACTGCTCTGTTTGTGGCTGCATAGAAAGCAGATTTTTCTCTTGAGGCTTCTCAAATGAAAATTTTCTCTTTGCCAGCAAAGTAACACCTTCAATCAATTTCTCTTTTAGCTTATGTAAGAGATCCTGATTAAAATAAGGATGATTCACAGATGGAACACGAAGCGTGCTGCTCCCCCTGGATATTAAAGGACAAACAAACAAGGTCTCTTCAGACATCAATTTTCTGTCAGAATGATCGGAGAACAGTCACTGAATGGCATCCATTAGGGAGAATTCAAGGCCAACAGCCGCAGTGGGTTTTGGTAACTGCCTGGGAGTGTCTCCTGGGAACCGTAAGGCGCTGACAAACAAGGCTCCCTCCGTGTTGTGCCAAGCATCTGAATGATGGCCTTATTCAGGACTGACATTTGGGTGATTAACTGCATTTTGCACTTCAGAATTTGTTCCTTCTTGTCATGTTCTCGTATTAGTCAAAAGGAAGTAACACCTTGACTCTGATGCACAATATTCCGGTTTTAACACCTGTTTAAGACTATTCTTGACCACACTTGTCTCTACCTGACACACAAACTAAAAATTA
>CABHPQ010146524.1:7591-21788 GCA_902168405.1 Peromyscus aztecus
AGAAAGAAAGAAAGAAAGAAAGAAAGAAAGAAAGAAAGAAAAAAATCTCAGGCTCTTAGAGTAGAAGACTTTGTCTTTTCAGGTCTGTCATTTTTATTAAGGGAGCTAAGAGAGAGGATCATTATTTTGAAAATTATTAGTCTGGACAGGGGTGAAAAGTTTATAAATTCTCAATCCAACATGTAAGTGCTTTAGCTCAAAGTGACACTTATTGCTTCCATTCATAAACATTAGAATGAGTCACATGACCCACTACAACACAATAGAGACACAAAAATAAAATACGATTGTGTTTATCAAAGGAAGAAGAATGACAATATTTCGTAAGAAGCAGAGGTTGTAATCCTACAGCCCCCCCTTTTTGTGTGTTCATGTGGAGGGTTATAGGAAAGTTGGGGGTCATCAAGTGTCTTTCTCAACCACTCTCCTTGTTTTCTGAGACAGAGCCTCCTCTCACTGAATCTAGAGCACAAATGATTCATTGAGGCTGGCTAAGCCCCGAACTCTTCAGTGCCTTTTGCTTCCGTCTCCACGGAGCTGGAATTACAGCCTTGTACTGTCCTGCCTGGCTTATTATGTAACTTCTGGGGTCCTGAACTCAGTTGCTCCACCTTGCCCGACAAGTACTCTGCACCAACTGAGCCATCTTCCCTGCCCTATTTTAGGGTGTTTTAATTCTTTATCTTCCTTTTTCAAATGCTGGACTTTAGATGACTCACATTGTCACAACGTTCTGAGCTTTGTCCAAATCCTTAATAGGGGTCACTCCTGCTGGCCCTATCCAAAACAAACCTGCCTGTCCTTTTCACTCCTCACCCTGCTTGATCTGCTCCTCACCCATGATGATGTGAAATACTATTTTACTTGTTACTTGTTTGACACACACATTAAATTTAAATATATAGAATGCTGTGCTTTCTACAATATACATTAATCACTGGTATATCTCCATTGACTAACAGTATCTAGAATTCAGCAATTAACATTTTTTGAATTAGAATTAACAAATGAATAAACAAATGAATGTCAAGATGTTTCGAGACAGACCTCTACCTATTCATGTATTTATTTGTCAAAATGTCAATTTCATTGCAAGTAAACAAGTTTAATTTCATATTGCATTTTAAGTATCAAAAGAAAACCTGTAGTCCTTGAAGTGTTATGAGAACACTCTGATTTTCCTTCTGAGGTTCCCTCTGCTGGTGGTACTCCTGGAACAGGGCAAAAATTAGGCTCAGGAGCTCAGATTAACCAAATCTAGGAAATGAAGAGGCTCTTTAAATAGTAATTTGTTTTCTTTGGAAAATTGATTTGCCCCTTCATCCCTTTCCCGTTATTATCTTTTCCAAGATCATGTTTGAATGCATAGGGTGGGACAGAGTCTGGGTCCCAAAATGTTCCCTGTGTCCTCTGGGTCTTCACCATGGTCTTCACCTGGCCTTCTCCCTGGTCTTCACTGCCCAGTGAATGAACTGAGAGCTTTCTTTACTGACATGTCCTGAGGTGAACTAATTCCCTCCGGCTATTTGTATTTCATGTGCCGAAAGACAAAGTGCTATTTGCTGTCATTTGCTACTCACTTCCCCTTAAAAGTTGTATCCTAGGAAATGGCTGTGTTCAATATCTGTCCTGGTGACTCACCCAGTTGTCAGCAATGCAGGGGTTGATGGTTCCAACCTGCTAGTCCTTGGCTGTCTGGATGCTTCTAAACTGTGTCTCCCTCACATCCTGCCTGCTTCCCTTAGGTAAAGGAAGTGGTAGCCAGGACCCTTAAATCTATCTTTATTTGACAGTCTACAAGTTCTTGTCTCATAATGAGTCGGAAGAAACTCTGCTTTCTTTTTCTTATTCATTATTTTGAGTATGAAACTTTTTATTGGGAAGGTGAGAGAAAGTAAGTTCTAGAGACACACAGATTGCCTTCTCCAAATTTTCTTTATTTATTTTTTCATGATTTGAAACATTGTTGAAAACATTACTGTGTCACAGGCATCTGGATATTAAAATTACACTGAATCCTGAGATGCATGACCTTTACCTTAGTTCATAAAAGAGGATCTCTTTTCCCCAATGGACTCAGTTTGGGACATTAGGTTGAAAACTCAATTGCCAAAATGTCCACCACCAAGGAACCACCTTAGGATACATTTCTTTGTGTTCATTTTAGGCTTCCCAATGAAGTAGTTTAAAGAAACAAGGAATTAAGTAGCATGGAAATACGTCCCTTAGCTAAAATGACTGTAGGAAAGAATGAGCTTGGATAACATTAGAGCCCAATTACCCTTGAAATCTGCATCACCATGAAAAATTCATGTAGCCCAGAAGCAACCAAATCATCAACAGAATTTTCAAAACTGCACAAACCTATGGATTTTATTTTATACAAGATAATAATTTAAAATGCATTTTGCCCTGGTTGCAAACACATTCTGTGCCAGAGGAAATAGATAGACTTAGTACAAGGAAACACAAAAGCCCAGGCTTCCAGAAGTCAACCTGAAGGCTGAGCAGATCAGTTTGCTTACTGTTGGGCAGTGGCACCACACTGCTATGATTCCTGTCTTCCTTTGCATTTAGCTCACAGAGGTGTGATAAAGGGCATTTACTAATTAAATATAAAACAACAACAAATCGGTGGAGTGTTTAAAATATAGAATCAGACTCCGAAAACCCCGGAGCTAACAATGAACACATTCAGCAAAGTAGCAGAAAACTTAATTAACATTCAAAAAGCAATGCCCTTCCTATATACCATTGACAGACTGAGAAAGAAATAGAGAAACAGCCCCATTCACAATAGCCTTAAGAAAAATAAAAACCTCACAATAAATCAAAACAAGGAAATGAAAGAGCTCTACAATTAAGATAGTTAAAACCCTGAAGAAGGAAATTGAGTAGGACACTGGTAAAAAGACATCCTATACTCATGGATAGGAAGAATATGAAAATGTCCATCTGACCAAAAGCAATTTATAGACTCAATCCAATCTCAATCAAAACAACTCAATTCTTCACAAAATTAGATTCATATGGGAATGCAAAGGACCTTGGATACCTAGAGCAATCCTGAACAACAACAACAACAACAAAAATGTTGGAGATATTGGTATATCTGATAGCAAATTATATAATGGGGTCACAGTAATACACAGCACAATGGAGGAGCTGCAGAAGTTGGACAACTGCATCTCTCTCCTGAATGTTCTCCTCACATCTACAACACTCTCTGCTGCCTGCTCAGCAAAACAGCCACCAGAAACAGCTCATGTCTGTTCTCAAAATCCACACTAGAGAGATCTTTGACAGTTGCGGAAATCCCACTATTGTGATTGACCTCTGAAACTCAAAAGGTCTATTCTGAGCTGCCATACCCAGATAGGGGTGATCCCACATTGACCAACCCTAAGAGGATAGCCGAGGCTGTTGGGGATAAGTCCTGCAACTGCCTCCTCCTCAAAGTGAAGCACACTGACTCTGACAGAGTCTTTGTAAGTGTGCAAGTTTCCCAGATCAGTGGCGTGTCGTGTTGATCTGAGTGACTAGCCAAGTACAATTAGATCCTCAGAATCAAGGAAGAACTGGACCCAAGGCCTAGTCTGCTGGTAGGTCCTTCAAAAACCCTTGACCAAGTAAACTGGGGGCTGACAATCCTTGGAACCAGCAGTCACCACAAGCTGCTTAGACTCCCATCCCTGATGTCATCCAGCAGCCCTAGGCTGGCCCAGTGCTTGACCGGCCTCTGTAGTTAACACCCTCTCCTGTCACTGGCCCAAAGCTTGGCCTGACCACCCAGAGCTAGCATCCCATCTCTGTAATCATATGATTAGTTCAAATTATTGTTTCTGTCACTTCACTTCCCACCTAGCATCTGGAGCCTTCTTCGTACCTCCAGTGTTACCTCCAGTGTGGCCACAGGCCTGATTCCTTGTAGTTCTATTAGCAAAATAAAAACCACAGAACCCACCCTCAAAAAACCAGCATGGTTCTGACACAAAACCTGACATGTACATCAATACGACAGAGCAGAGGACACCGAGATCTGCCCAGGCAATGACAGCCACCTGATTGTTTTTCCTCAAGAAGGACAAAAATACAGTGGAGGAAAAATATAACATTTTAAACAAATGGTGTGTAAATAACCGATAGATAGATAGATAGATAGATGACTAAAACTTGATCCTTGTCTCTCATCCTGCATATAAATCAAATTACAAATGGATTAAAGACCTCAACATAAGATCTGAAACTCTGAGATTGCTAGAGGAATAATTACGGAGTATTCCACACAATATACTCTACACAATACAGGCACAGATAAAAACATTCTCAATGGGCCTTTGGTTGCTTGGAAACTAAAGCCAATAATTTGTCAAATGGGACCTCATGGGATTCAAAGGTCTCTGTACAGTAAAGGAAACTATAAAGTTAGTGAAGACACAGAAAGTCTGTGTTAGTTATACACATCTGAAATAAGATTCGTGGACAGATTACACAAAGACCTAAGCATAAAAAACTAAAATCCACTCAACCAAAAACAAGAAAATATCTATGGAACTGAATGGGGAATTGTCAAAGAAATACAAATGACTAATAAATACTTTTAAAGATGTTCAAAGTTATTATCCATAAAGGGAATGCAAGTCAAAGCTACTTTGAGATTCCATCTCACTCCAGTCAGAACAGCCATCATCAATAATATAAATGTCAACAACTGCTGGCAAAGATGTGACCAAAGGGAATTTAATTGGTGGGAATACAAACTGGTGGCTGCTACTATAGAGATTGGTCTGGATATGTCTCAAAAACATAAGAATAGAACTTCCATATGATTCAGATACACCACTCCTGGGAATACACCCAATGTACTCTATATCCCACAACAGAGATACCTGCTCATCCATATTCATTGCTGCTCTCTCTAATGACTAGATTTAGGAAATGGAATCAGACTAGACATCCGTCAGCTGAAGAATGGATAATGAAAATGTGGTATGTATATACAATGGGATTTTATTCGGCACTTAAGAAAAATGAAACTATGAAATTTGCAAGAAAATGGATTGGACTGGAAAATATCAAGCTCAGTAAAGTAGCCCAGGCCCAGAAAGAAAAACGCCATCTGCTCTCTCTTTTTATGAAGATCCTAGCTTTGAATTTTTATATTTTTATTGTCAAGCTTGTGTGAATGTCTATAGTGGCCAGGAAGCAAAAAGTGATTTGGGGGGTGAGCTTCAGCTGGGGGAGGAGGACAGTAAAGCACTTGTGACATGAAAGAAGGGAAGATGCTAGATCTGAAAAGGTTTGTGTGAGAACAGGATAGGGAAAGGCGTGCGGGGAGAGGGCTAGCCAGAACTAAAGGTACACGGCAAATCCATATAGAAACCTACTACTAAATAATACAATTAAATAATAATGTAACTTTTAAAAGAGTCTGAACTGAGGTTCTCAGTTTTTAAATAAAATCCCAATGCCAAGTACAGAAGACCTCCCTATGAGTTTTTCTCCATGGAGGGCTGGGAGGTCCCAAAGCAATACAGGCCATTGCCATTGCTGAGTTGCCCATCAAAACTAGATTGTAATACCTTATTGCCAAAGATGCATCTTGGATATGGTATGCAAAGAAGTCAAGCTGGGACCTATCTGGAAGCTCTTGCCCTACTGACTAGTGTTCCTAGTGTTGTAAGGACCTGTTTTGGCTGCTGGAGGGGTAACGACAGTATTTTAACCAGCTGTGGTCCCTTCTCGCTACAATTCCAACCTACCAGCCAAGTCACCTCCACTGGTGCAGTCGCATGCCTGGGGGTGTTGAGTGGCTAACTTCTTTCTGGTTAGATTTGAGACTCAGTCCACAGGAAAATAAAAGAGATGTATCATAAACCTGGTCAAAGCCAAATGCCCTAGGGTGTACCTTATTACTGTTCTTCCGATAACTGTACATGTTGTCAACGTGTCTTCTAAATATTTACGTTTATACACACAGCCTGGCGCTTGGCCTGCAGCGGGTGAAAAGTGAAGGCAGACCCGGAACTGGTCAAACTCCTGAGAATAAGTGACTGTTCAGTGCTTAGCCCTAAGCGGGACCTCCATACAACCCCTGTGGAGATTCAGGAGACGTCACTGAAGGGATCCAGAAAGGTTGTGTAAGAACCTGGAGTTTGGGGAGGAATGCCGTGAAACACTGTCTTCTCAACACGGCACCATTATCACAATCGTGACTGCACAGCAGCTCTGCATACCTGTATAAAATCTGCATAAGACTTAGTCCTTCGGCTTTTCATCATGGAAGGGGGCGAGGCTCATGAGGCCCCAGCCCTTTCTATGGAGTCACTGGGGCAGTACCTGTGCCTGGGGCAGGTTGCTATTTTTTTTGCAGGAGTACAGCCACTGCCCATACTTAAGTCACTTTCCATTCATGCTCACAGAAGCAATCCTAGCTAAACTCCCGGCGTGTCCAAGGAAAAAGAAGAAAAGGACACGGAGGTGGGAGGGACTAGCTGGCAAGAAGAAACCAGAGGCGGAAGGGGATAAAAGAACATAATTGGGGGTGAGTAAAACCACAAGACATTGTATATGTGTGTGCAATAGTTAAAAAGTAAAGAAAGCTGCCTTTCAGAAGCTCGGATATTATCATTCATGTTCCTACTTCAGCAAAGGGAGAGATGAGGAGGTATTCATGAGACCCAATCTGGTCTTTCTCTCCCAGGAGCAGCTGGATAATTTCCAAAGGACCTTTGATTGTCACAGCTGGAAACAGGGTGTTTGAGAGGGCAGGGTGGGGCGTGACTGGTCTCTACTGCAAGGAAATAAAAAGTGTACTTTAGCAGCTCAGAGACACAGAAAATCCCCCAGATTGAATAATTGCCCATCCATAACAGCAGGTAAAAATCTCCCATAGCACTATGAATGTGAACATAATAATATAATTATGGTGGCACGTTGGAGGATGGGAATCTGCCCACTTCTTTATGAGTCCTAAGCAATATGGTCTAAGAATTTATGGATGACATATCAAAACTTCCTTTAAATTTGTTGATAATGATAAAGTTAAAACTATGAGAAAGAGCACTCACCATTACCTAACTAGAAAATAGTTAGAGAGTTACTGATAGAGAGAGAAGAATCAGTTACTAGCGTCCATATATTCCCATGGAGTTTCTAGATTACTAATGTCAATTAGAAGCTTATCTCTAACACTGCTCTTCCATAAGTAACCGTGTAGTCAAGACTGGGATGATGTGTTTTCGGTGGTCATTTCTTCTTTAAACTTATCTCTTGAGTTCCTCCAAGCCTTCGCAGGTCAACTGTACTTTTATCATTAGAATAGGAGAAATACTCATTTTATGCTGTGATTTAGAACAGACTATTGTTTCCTCATTTTCTTTCCTCAACAATTCGTGCTCTTTAGTTAGTCCTTCAGGGAAACTAACCCAGACTCTTGTGAGTATCTCATTCTCAACCATGTGAAAGGCTATGAGTTAGTTTGTGTGGAGACTATATTCTTGTATTTTGATGATTACTAGGGGAAATCTACAGAAAATCCATAACCAATGAATTCCAGAAGGTCTTGGTTCATCTTTCAAACTAGAAGCAAGCATAGAAGGTAAATTACACTAGAAATATATTTTAGCGAAATAAAAGGGACAGTTCCTTACATTGTATAGCCTAGAACATTCTAGGCATTGTGCTACACATTTTTCCTAGTCATTTAGTAATGTCAGTTCTCGCTCCTTTTTTGTGATGCTGGGAAACAACGGTTGGAGGATAATTGAGAGGAAGAAAAGAGCTGAATGTTTCTGGATTTTGCTTTTCCCGCAGCATGGTCAGCTTGTTCTTCTTTCGATGATTTCTTTGTCTGTGCTCCCTAGATCGTACTGTGTCCCTCAGAGGCACCAGCAGCAGAAGGGTGGTCTCCTCAACAAATGTCCTAGTCTTCCCATGTGGTGTCTCCTTTCATCTCCAGACTGCCCTAGGGTTTTTGAGCCCATGGATCTAAAGGGTGAGCATTCTCCTGCAGTTCTGAGTTATTTCTGTATTCCCCTGTCATTAATTTCAGTTCTAAAACATCTTTTTAAAACAATTCCTTGGGGCTGGACAGACAACTCATCAGTTAAGAGCACTTCCTGCTCTTGGAAAGAACCTGACTTCAATTCCCAGGATTCATGCTGTGGCTCACACCTACTTATAATACTAATTCCAAGGGATCCAAGAACACCTGCATGAATATGATGCCGATGAGCTCATTCAGGGACACACATACACCCTCACTCATACACACATAAAGATTTTAAAATCAATTCTTTATATTGAATTCTCTGTTAAAATTATTGACAACCTTGTTTTTCTAATTAGATTTTGTCTATGACAACCTTTACCTGATTATGTCAACCTTAGAAGTAAATGAATTTATGTACAAGGGATTTATTAACTTGTCTACTATTTCAGGACAACCACAAATCAAAACTAGAATATGGCTCCAGATCTATAAGCATAAAGTTGCTAATATTTCAGGAGAAACCAGAGACAGAGAAAGACAACTATAAGAAATGTGTGCTTTCCTATTTTAAAATGTAACTTAAGAAGAAAGGTATAAGAATTATAATCGGGGACTGAAGAGTTGGCTCAGAGGTTAAGAGCCCTGGCTGCTCTTCTAGAGGTCCCAAGTTCAATTCCCAGCAACCACATGGTGGCTCCCAGCCATGTATAATGTGATCTGGCGCCCTCTTCTGGCTTGCAGACAGAACACTGTGAATATAATAAATAAATCTTTTTTAAAAATGCTTTCTTTTAAAAAAAAAGAATTATAATCATCTCCCTCTCTTCTCATATTTCCCTATATCATTGTCGACCTATTAATAGATGGATCCTATTTCTGCTTCCTTGCAAGCCATGGCTACAATAGCAAAAGGGTTATAAAACAAAGCTACAAATGTGCAAGGATAAGAGATGATAGCACGTCAGAAATATTGAGAAAATTACAGAACTGTGGGAGAAGTTGAATAATATGAATCAAGGCCAGGTTGTGGTGGTGCACGCCTTTAATCCCAGCACCAGGGAGACAGAAGCAAGTAGATCTCTGTGAATTTGAGGCCAACCTGGTCTACAGAGTGAGTTCCAGGACAGGCTCCAAAGCTACATGGAGAAACCCTGTCCTGAAAAAACCAAAAAAAAAAAAAAAAATAGATGGGTCAAGACTAACTATAACTAAGAAAGATAAACAAAAGTCTCCAAGGGGGACCAGAACAGACCTCAGATGCTAGAAATATTAAGAAATGGAGGGACCATTTCTTTCTACAAGGTGATATAGAAACAGAGGGATTAATTGGAGTTCTTATACACAGCAGTTAGACTAACCAAATCCCTTTCCTACATTTTATAGCTCAGTGGTGACATGTCCCAGTAAACCAGTAAATGACATTAAAGGACAGCCAGAGTTTGGTAAAGTTCACCTCAACAGCAGCCTTAATGAGACTGTGGTGTGAGTAGAGGGATGGGAGGGAATCTGGACTTGCAGGGGTAGAGTGTGGGGAAGAGTCATAGGATGTGCTCAGTAGCTCTTAAGCCATAGAATTAACTGGTCTTCTGGGATAGTGCTTCATCCTGCATATGAATATAAAGCAAAGATGATGTAGATCCATGGGGAGACTTTCTATAGGAGAGAAGGGACTGAGCAAAGAGTTGGAAGAAGAAACGTGAATATGAACCGGCTAAATGAGGGATGAGAACAGAAACCTGCCCACAACATTTTTCTACCCTTGGTTACTCTTATCCTGAACAACAACAATACCAAAAAAATGATACCTCCAAATCACATTATACAGACCACAAAGTATGGCCCATTGTCAAACTACCAGCTCTGTGAAGCAATAGCTTGCATTTAAAGAAAGAAACCTTATCGGAAGCCTTCTTGAAAGACTAAAAGAACCCACAGTGAGATCCTTGCAAGTGTGGCAAAGTGGTGGCACACTTCTCTAGACAGAGTGGATATTCCCTAGGCCCCTTACTAATTTGGGTACCACCTGATCTGTGTCAGGATTTGACATCCCTGGTAAAGTACTTGCCTCCTGAGTACCACCAAACCACATGTGTGAAATTGAAAAATATCTTATCTATCTTTTCAAAGAGAGAACTATTAGACACCACAGGAACCCCATCCTGTTACTCTTGCCCATAGGCTGAGTCTCAGATGGAGTGAAATACCATTTATAAAATAATTCCTAATTGGATGAATGCTTCCAGTAGTTGGTACCAAACTTTCTGGGCTCTTTCAATTCCATTCTCATAAACTCAGGCAGCAAATTAAAACCACTGTCACTCAGGGGTCTCTTTGGTCATCCATTAACTATCAAACTGACCTTGGGAGAGCGTCTTTTCCAGACTTGCTTCTGCTCGGTAATTTATCAAATTCTAGTCGTTAGTGTGGGGTTTCATTCTTAAAAAATTGATGATAAAAATGCACATCCTAGAGGCATTGTAACTTTTTTTATTGGAATAAAAGCGATTAAAGGGGTTCAAGCCTGTGTTCACTCACGCTTTCAAGAATAATTCTCATCCCGCCACCCTTATGCCCTGCCCTCATTGGTCACTCTTCAGTTCACGTTCTTCTCACAGGGCAGTGGATATCAACATAGTATAACAAAGAGCTACACAAGAACAAGGGGACACACAGGGACAGCTGGTGAAACCACCTCCCCGGAATGTGATGAAGAGTCGACTCTTAACATAAGACTACACCATGACTACTAACTGGTACCAAGATAACAAGCCCTCTTTCAAAACGGCCTCAAGTTAACTCTAAGAATGCTTTTCTACCACTTAACACACTTCGCTAGGTTTGCCGGTGCTGTTTGCAGCCCACGGAACCCGCTCTCCTTTCGTGGGTCATCTATTTTTTGTAATGAAATGACCTCATAGGGTTTGGTTTTCTTGTTCAGCTTCTTTTCTCTTTGCTTCATAATTGCTTGAAAGCGAATTCTCTCCTTTTCCTCCTCATCTTTCTGTTTTTGGGCCTCACATGCTTCTTCTTCTTGCCTTCGGGTATCCATGTCTCTTTGCCACTGTGACAGAAATAATAATTCATTTACATATTGTTTTCCATGAAAAAGTACACGTCAAAATAGCTTTTCAAATCCCGTCATTATATGCCATTCTCCCTTCACCTTTTTGCAGAGGCATGCCTCAGGTTTCTTATACTCCAGCAATTTTGAAAACTGCACAAACATGTACATGCCCCATGGAAACAGAATTTCCTCCTAAAAGTAGGATTTGTTTCTACATCCCAGAGTATTTTGCTGTCTTATATTGTTATTTCTATGACAGCACGCATTATAAAATGAAAGATACAGCTGAAACAAAATAAACAAATACAAAAGGATAGAAAATACATATTAAAGGGTACAATCTTATATCATCCCTAATAGGCTGAAAGTGAAATTAATAGTCATGAAACTTCTTCACCATGACAGACCATGGGAGAGTTAGGAGGGTGTAAGCAGTGTTGGAACTAATGAAGAACAAACACCTTGAGGAACTGACCCTCTTCTAACACAGGTGCCAGAGGAAATGGTTAAAGGGAGGAGTGAGCCCTCTTCACTCTTCAGTGAGCAGAGTGGAGTCACTCCTGGCAGGATATGCTGGAAACCCCTAAGAATCCTGCCTACCCCCTCAGCTCAACCTACAGCATGCCATTCAGCCTTACTGACAATAATACAGTCCTGCAAAACGTTATAATACTCAGATGAGTAAACTTTAAATCTAAAGCATAATACTTATATATTTATAGTGCACAAATGTTTAAATTTTAATGATACAAGGAATAAGTTACAATATGTTTCTTGAGATGTTATCTGCACATTACATATTCAGCTTCTCATAAAATAATTTTTTCGATGAAATACACAGAAAATTGTGGCAAAAACATCCATAATATTCAAGCACAGCCTGAAATTCATTTAGTTTATAAATTTGTGATATTCAATAGCAACAGATACTTTTTCTCATATGTAAAATCTTATACTTTATATTTGGTCTTTTAAATTTTTTATTGTTTGCCTGTCTCATAAAATTATACCATTCATTGTTACATGCATCCTATTCCCGTCTCATCCCTTTCCTTCTCCAGAGGGAACCCTTCTTATCAGCAAGTCTTTAGTGTCTACTTTTTGTGTGTGACCCACTGAGTTTGGACAGTTTCCTGCCCAAACATGAGTCGGAACTTATTTACTAGAGCAAGGGCAATTTATTAGAGGCTATCCCACTGGAGAAAATGATAGCCCAGCCTCAGTGACTGTCGACAGCCAATAGTCCCTCAAGGATATGTGAGGACTCATATATAATGAAATGTGGAAGTGCTCAGTCTTGTGTAAATCTTGTGCAGGTAACCATGATGACATGATTTCAATGGCTATGATGTGACCAGAAGACATCTTTCTGCTATGCAGCCCCTGAGCCTCTAGCACATACACACACACACACACACACACACACACACACACACACACACAATGTTTAGTTCTTATTTTTAAGTAAAAGAGAATTACATCACTTGCCCCCTCCAGCCCATCCCAGCCACTCTCCCTCAAATCCCTCCCATGTCTCCATCCCACTCTTAAGTTGATAGCCTCTTTTTCTTTGACTATTATATACATACATATTTGTGGGTGTGTATGCAAAAACATATAATTACAAGATGCTGAGCTCATTTTTGTTGTTTGTAAATATATGGTTTCAAGCTGAACCACCTTGCCTTGGATAATCAAAAATGGATGAGGCTGACTCCCCTTCCCCAGCAGTCTTTAGTTGCCTCTAGTTCTTTATCTAAGGGTGGAGAAACCCACAATTTTTTTGCCTTTCATGTTAAGATTTCCATTAATATTGACTTTGTTCTGGTGCTGTTTATGCAGCCATTTCTAGGAGAGACTGTTTCACAGACATCCTGGCATTCTGACTCATACAGTCTCTCTGCCCTCTCTTCTGCAACCTTCTCTGAGCCAAAGATATGGGAGCTGTGATGTAGATGTATCTGTTGGGGCTGAGCTCCTCAAATCTGCGTTGTGTCCAGTTTCTTCTACAATGTTTCTTGAACCTTGAAGGGGTGATATAGTTGTTCCATTTGTGGCTGAACACTCCATCACTTATTTTTGGCAATTTGGCCACTTACGGATTACTGTATTGTGGGGGTCCACAAAGGTTTCCTAGTGAGATCTGAGCTTGCTTTACCCAGCAAGGCTGCATTATGGGATAGCTTGACCAAGTGCATAGTTACCAGGTGACTGAAAGGGTCTGCACTTGGCTGTACTAGGGGGAGATCTTTTGCCCCACCCCTTGGCATTCCTATAAAAAGCCCTTTAGAAGAGACAGGAAGGGCCAGTGAATATTGATCCAGGCCCTCCTGAAGCTATCCTGTGTTTCTGTCTGTCTCTTCTTCACACTCTTTCTACCTAATATTTCTTATCCCTCTCTCCTCCAGAGTACCCTGGGAAAAAGTGGGAGCCGGCCTCACACACTGTATTAACCCCTAACCAGTGTAGTAAGAAGGTTGGGTACAGCACTAATACATGTATGTATATAAACATCAGTAGTTAATGTGCACTTGGTAAAACAATAGTATGAAGTTTTTCCTAGGGTCTACCATCTGCCAAGCCATTGGCTTCTAACCAGGTTGATAGTACCAGGAATGTATTGTCCCCCATGAGACAGGCCTCAAATACAATCAGAAAATGGTTGGTTATTCACATAACTATCATACTACTAACATGCTAGAGGATACAGGTCATTGTAGCTCACAGGAGTCACAGCTGGATAAAATGGTTGATTACTTTTCTCCTCAAATAGCCTTCATATCTCTTTCTATCACTATCAAGGCTAGTCAGTAGGAAGGAAAATTTTAGCTAAGGTGGAGCTTGGTTTCTGTATGTCCTGTGACCAAAGAATGTGGTGTCTTCAGCAATAATGTCTTACCATCAGGTTCTGGTGAGCAATGGCAAGGATGATGGCAAATAGCTGCATCACTCTGGAGCCTCCCTAGTCAACAACTAGTAGTAGAGATGTCCTACACCTGTGCTAAAATTTCATTTATTTATCTGTGGCTTTCAGGTGGAGGATTATCCATTGACAGAGAGTACCTCTATTCAATCTCTCTCTCTCTCTCTCTCTCTCTCTCTCTCTCTCTCTCTCTCTCTCTCTCTCTCTCTCTCTCTCT
>CABHPQ010146524.1:21798-74832 GCA_902168405.1 Peromyscus aztecus
TCTCTCTCTCTCTCTCTCTCTCTCTCTCTCTCTCTCTCTCTCTCTCTGCTTTAAGAAGCATTATATAGTATATTTCCATATTGGTTTTTCATATATCTCCCCCCTCTCCCTTGTGTTCCTCCTCTCCTTGCTAAAACTTTTTATTCCCACTATTGCCCCTTTCTACTTTCATATTCAATGTGTTCTACTGTTTCCTCCTCCCTTAAGGCCTCCTCCTACCTTCCTGCAAATGGCGCCTATCTTTCTGGGCCTTAAGGACACTAAAACTTAAGCACACACTCTAAAAATCCATAGCTAGGATCTGCACATAAGGGAGACCATGAGGTATGTATCTTTATGGCCTGTATTACCTTACTCAGTCTAACATTTTCTAGATCTACTAATTTTCCTGAATATTACATAATTCTATTCTTTACCACTGAACAAAATTCTTGTTCATATACGCCAGTGTGGAAGTGCAGGGATGTCTGTTGTTGGGTTTGGAGTCCTTTAGGCATATGTGTAAGAGGGATAGAGCTGAATTATACAGCAGGATTAATTTGAGCTTTCTGAGGAACACGAACTGTGATCATCATAGGGGCTGCACCAGTTTACACTGCCCAGCAACAGTGACAAAAGGGTCTCATTTTTGTTCATCCTCACAAGAATTCATAGTTACTTATTTCTTTAATAATAGTCATTCTGACTGGTGTACGCTATCAAACTACTTTGAATTTGCAATTTTCTGGTGGTTAAGGATGGTGAACATTTGTAAAAAGTATTGATTGTCTTTTGTGTTTCTTCTTTGGTGAACTCGACCTTCAGTTCCTTGGACTATTTTTAAATGGATTATTTGTTGTCTTGATATTCAGACTTTAAGCTCTTTCTATATTCTAGAGTCTAACTTTCTGTCATGTGTAGCTTCTCCCAATCTGTGGGCTTCCTTTGCAGTGTAGACACTTTCTAATCACGAGTTTCCACTTGTTGGTTGGGAGCCTTATTTCACGACTGGAGTCCTACTTGAAAGGCCTGACTATGTCTTTAAGACCTGCATACATTATCCTCTAGTAATTTCAGAATTTCAGGTCTAATGTTGAGGTCTTTGGTCCTTTTTGGAAATGATTGATCCAAGTACTATACTGGACAAGCATGAAAAAAAAAAGAGCACCCTTGCCATCTTCCCTAGTGTTAGTGGGGAGGCTTCAAGTTTTTCTACACTTAAGCATGATATTGGCTATAGATGTGCCAAATGTAGCCTTTGCTTAGTTGACCTGTGCCCTTCCCCCAGACCTAGTCTTTCCAGAGCTTTTATTATGAAGGAATTTTTGCCAAAGACGTTTTCTATATCTATTAAAATGATTGTGTGATTTCTGTCTTTGATACTGTGTGATGAATTAAATTGATTGATTTTCATATGCTGAAACATCCCTGCATGTCTGAAGTGAAGTCAACTTGACCAAGGTAAATTCCTTTTTTTTATGTTCTTGAATTCATTTTGCAGGTATTTTATTAAGAATTTTTGGGTCTGTGTTCATCAGAGAGATTTAGTCTGTAATTTTCTTTTCTGGGTATGTCTTTGTCTGCCTTTAGAGTTAGGATGATACTGATTCTGTAAAAAGAGTTTAGAAGTGTTTCTTAATTTTCTATTTTACAGAATAAGCTGAGAAATATTGGTCCTAGTTCTTTGAATATCTTGTTGAACTAAAGCTATTCAGACCTCATTGTTTTTAAAATTGGGATATTTTTAATGACTGCTTCCATTTTTATATTTGTTGCAGATCTACTTGTATTATTTATTTCCTCTTGGTTTAATTTTGATAAGTCACATATATCTATAAATTCATATAGATTTTCCAGTTCAGTGGAATATAAAATTTTAAGGTATTTCTTCATGATTTTTTCATGTTGGTATCTCTTATAATGTTTTGCTTTCATCTCTAATTTTTTCTAGTCTGGGTCCTTTCTCTCCTTATTTTGGTTGATTTAGCTGAGTTTTTCCAACTTACTTATCTTCTCAAAGAACCCAACATTCTGTTTTAGTGATTCTTTGGGGTTTTTTGGTTTGGAATAGTTTGGCTTTCACTTCTATTTTGCTATGATATTAGTTATTTCTCCCCATCCAGTGATTTGGATTTGATTTGCTCCTGTTTTTCCAGCCTTAAGGTACAACATTAGCTCACTGATTTGTGAACTAACCCTCCCCTCTGAGCTTTAGGCGAGTCTTGCTCAGCACTGAATTCATACGTATGATTATTATTACAAACTCATTTTTATAAAATTCCAGAATTTTAACACTTTACTTTTCATTTCTTCATAATTCAATGGTGTAGATAATCTCCATGAATCTGTGTATATTCCAAGGTTTCTCTTGCTGATTTGTAGACCTATTACACTGCAATAACATGGAATATAAGGAATTATTTCAATTTTCCTGGGGTTTTTTTTGAGATTTGTTTTGTGTCCTAATACGCAACCTATTTTATGCCAAGTTCCTTGCGTGTGCTACTGAGGAGAATGTGTATTTTGTAGTTTTAGTATAATGTTCTGTAGATGTCTGCTAGGTCCTTTTGATCTATAGTCTCATTTAATTCCAGTGTGCCTCTGCTGAACTGTCTAGTAGTAAGAGTAGGGTACTAAAGTCCCTGAATATTACTATGTTGTGATTAATGTCTGTTATGTCTACTTGATCTGTAGTTTCATTTCATGCCAGTGTTTGTCTGTTGAACTTCCTAATGAAGAGGTGGGGGGAGCAAAGTCACCGACCACTTGTTTTATGATTAATATTTGAGTGTATATCTAGTTGCATTGTTTTATAAAATTAGTTGATCCTGTCTTTAGTGTGTATATATTTAGAACTGTAATTTCCTCTTGATTGATTTGTCCACACTTATTAGTGACTATCTCGTCTGACTAGATTCAGGTTGAAGTCTATTTTCTCAAGTACTAGAATAATGATGTCTGTTTTCTTCTTGGTTCCTGTTGTTTGGAAGATCTTTGTTCATCTTTTCACCCTAAGGCAGTGTCCATCTTTGATGATAAGGTATACTTCATGAAAGCAACAAAAGAAAGGAACCTGTTTCTTATCCGGTCTACTAGTCTATGTTATTTGATAGGAAAATTAATACTATGCTGAGTTTTAAATAATATGTGTGTGTTGATCTTGTCATTTTGTGGTCTTTGTAGTTTTTGTTGTTTTATTTTTTGAAATAAAGATGAGGCTTTATTAAAGCATTCAGTGAGTTTCCTCTCAGAATCAAATTACAGAAGCACCTATGCTTTCAGCACTGGGTAAAGGTTTGACAACTTCAATGCATTTCATTGAATTTCTAAGGTGGAATGAGGCATAAATCCAACACAATGGTAACTATTTAAATGCTTTCTCTGTAATATGAATTTTCTAATATACAACAAGTTTGGAAGAATGGTTTCAGCACATTATATGACAGACGTTTCCCGGGGAGAGGTAACACACACATATATCTACTCACACTAAAAAGGGAACTGACAGCAGACCAAAGTATGGATGCCAATAAAGTCCAACTTGGTAAACCAATGAGCTGTTTGACAGTCACTTACAGGAATATGGGTAAGGTGTTGCATACAGGAGCAGACTCAAAGACAGCTGCATCATAATAGCCCACCCCAGCATGGGACTCAGCTCATGAATGCCTGAAACCTGGAGCACACTGCCCATCTTCAGGCATCACGAGAGACTGGAGAATGGCCTTTACTGGTGACTATTGATTTCAGCCTTGTTCTGGCAGCATTGCCGGTCTGAGTGGCCTCTAGGGAATTAGTCTGATTGCTTCTTTCTGGCAGCTGTACTTGTCTGAGAGTGACTCTCCACATTTTCTGTTGGTATACTCTTCAGGAAGGAAGGGCCTACTGAATTTGTTCAGGTTCAGGGACCTCCTGGAGCTTTTTTTAGGTGCTTATTTACTGTCTTAATCAGCTTCCCCCCATGATGGAATATTTCAGTCTCCAGGAAATTGCTACATAACAGAATGTTCTTCAGGCTTCCATTTTGTCTTCAAAATGAATTTTTTTGAGGTTGAAAAGTAAAATGTTTTAATGCAAGATTTTTCTCACATTGTCACATATTCAGATTTTTTTTCAGTATAAACTCTTGATGTTTTCTAAGAATTAAAATTTTTTGAAAGTCTTGCACAGGTTTCTTGTGTTCACAATGAGTCTCTAGTGTGTAGCCTACAGTGGTCTGTAAGAAAAGAGCTCTGGATAAAGCATATGCCACATCATTTATTATGGAAACTTTTCTCTCCAATGTGTTTTTCTGATGTTTCTTTAGACTGGGTGTAGTGTCACATTCACTACAAGGGTAAGGTTTTGCTCCTGTATGAGTTTTCTGGTGTGCACTGTTTTGAGGCTATTGTAAAGCATTTGTCACAATCACAACATTTGTAAATTTCTTCTCCTGGGTGAATCCTCTAATGTACATTGAGATCTGAGGACCTGGTCAAGCATTTGTCACATTCACTACATTCGTAAGATCTGTCTACAGTACGGGCTCTGAAATGATCTTCAACTCAAAACAACTGAGAAAAGCCCTTGTTGCCTTCTTTACATCTGTAGGGTTTCTCTCCTGCAGGACTTCTCTGCTCCACTGGTAAATGATATGTCACATTCTCCTCATTCGTAAGGTCTCTCGTCAGTATGGGTTCTCTAAGCAATGGTTTTTAAGGTCTGACAAATAATGAAATGACTTATCCCATTCTTTACATGTACAATGTTTCTCTACAGCATCAGTTTTCTAATGTAAAGGATTTGTCACATCCCTTGCATTCATAAGATTTTCTTCCAGTGTGGATTCTGAAGTGGATTTTAAAGTATGACAATGTGCCATAGATGTTGCCACGTTCTTTGCATTTCCAGGTTTTCTCTACACTATGAGTTATCTGATGTTTGTATGTAAAGTCAAATTTTCTGTCATGTTCTTTACATTTCTTTCCAGGGTAGATTCTCAGACTTTGACTAATGCTGGAACACAAATGTTTTACACTGTCTTTACATTTGCAAAGTTCTTCTCTAGTGTGTCCACTTTTCTGTCTGTTTGGTTTGATGATACAACAGAGGCATCACTGTGGTTACTAAATGTACAGTTGTTGCCCTTTTCTATAATATCGCCTGTGTTAATAAGGTGTATGTGGGAAGGATCCATGAATCATTTTGCTGAGCTCATTACATGTATGACTTCTCTTAGATAGTCATTGGCTGATGGACAATTTGTTTTGAGCCTAGATCTAAGACCTTCTTATGTTTACCACACATTGTATGATGGTTCTCTGGTAGTCATCCTCTGGAGAAGCAGCCATTTCTCCTTGTTTCTCTTCTCTGGGATTCTGTCTCAGGAACAATTACTGAACCTCTGCAATCAATATAAATGTGAGGGCAGTGTTCTCATGAGCAGCAACAAAGAAACTGATCACATTCCAGTCCTGTTCCTGGTGCCTGTTTACCAGCCACACTGTTCCTCTTACCTGAGAGATTCCATAGCTACTGAGGGGCAGGTCTGCCACTGTAGTTTCTTTCCCAAATCCCACCACCACCACCACATGGCTCCTGGAGGTACCTCAGAAAAATGACCTTTTGTTAATTTCTTAGTGCTTTTTTGTTTAATGACTGTCTTAGTATTTGTTGTAGCTTCTTGGGTATGTTTATCTTTCTCTTTACTCTTAAATACTCCTATTACTCTTTATAGAACTTTCATGGTGATCATAAATTCCTTTACTCTCTCCTAGTCATTGAAAGTTTTTGTTTCTCCTTCAATTTTAATGGTTTTGCCTTGCATATTAGGTTGGGTTGACAGTTGTAATCTTACAGAATTTGAAATGCATCTTCCAATACATTCTGACTGTTAAGGCTTCTAGTGAATAGCCAGCAGTTAATTTAATGAACTTCCCTTTAAGCATGACTTGGTGTATCTCTCAAGAGGCTTTCAATATATATTTGTTCTGTATATTTAGTGCTATAACTATGATATGACACGGGGAGTTTCTTTTTCTGTTTCTATCCATTTGGTGTTCTATGAGCCTTTTGTCTCTGGATGGGCATCTTCTAGATTTGAGAAATTTTCTTCTATGATTTTGTTCAAAGTATTTTCTATTCATTTTGCATGAAGTTATTTTCCCTTTATGATGATAATACATAGATTTTGCCTTTTTATGGTAGCCCAAATATCTTGTAAGTCACATTCACACACTTTAAAAGATTTATCATTAATCTTGACAGAGTGATCTGATCTCTCTGGCTTTTGTTTGAGCCCTAAAATTCTGTCCTCTGCAAGATTCATTCTGTCACTGAGGCTTCCCAATAAATGTTTTAATTTACTTATTGTATTATTCATTTCCATCATTATTTTCATTTGACTCATCTTCAGTGGTCGTATCTCTTTACTGAGTTCTATTTTTCTCTCTTGAATTGACTTATTTAATCCAGCTGTTTGTGATCTCTTGAAATACTTTTGCATCCTCTTTGAGCTGTTTTTAAAAATATATTTATAACTGTTCTTTTTTTAAGTGTTTAGAATTTTATCTGGGTTGTCTTCATTCAGGGCCATTACTATGGGATTGGTATGTGATGAAGATAAGTTGTCCTTAAAGAGAAGGAGTGAATCATAGTGGGAATACTTATTAATAACTTGTTTCTCTATGGGAAGTAGAGGAAGGGAACATGCATAGCAGAGGGAATGCTAGAAGCAAAGAAAAAAGATGGGTTGGCAATGTGGATTTTCATTAAAGGTACACCAAAAAGGGAGAGGTAAGGTTATGTACTCAGTGTAGAAGAGTCTATTTCTCAGAAGATTGGATCAAAGATATTGTAAACTAGGTAAGCCTGTATATATATATATATATATATATATATATAAATAAATATATATATATTTCCTAAATATAACTCACTCAGTTCATATGATGTAACTTGTATGTAACTTGTATGTATATTTTCATTTGGCAAACAACTGATGCATCTCTCCCACTCAGTTGCCTGTAGCTCTTTGCGTAGGATTGAGACCTTATGAGCTTTTCTCCATTCGGTTTGCCATGTGTATTAGTGTCATCCTTGTTCAGCTCACATTTAGATAGTCATATTGATGAGGCTTTACGGATATAGCTTCTGATGTTACCAGAAGACATGATCTCACAGCAAACTCCCTGATTCTCTGGTTCCTGCAACCCTTCTGCCTCTGCTTTCAAACTATTCCATGAGCCAAAGGAGCATAAGCATTTATCTTATAGATTTATCAATTGGGCCAGGGCTCCACAATTCTGCATTTTGATTGACTGGGGTTTTCTGCTATGGTCTCTGTCTGTTGCAAAGAGAAGTTTCCTTGATGAGGGGTGAAGACTACCCTTATCTGTGGGTGTAAGCACAAATATTTATAGACTGTTGTTAGGAATTATGCTGGGTTAGTAAAGTAGAAGTTGTAGATTCTTCTCCCATAACCATGACTTCACTAGCATTGAGTAGTTAAATGGGTTTTCTAGGACCAAACACGGTCTCCCTCTTCTTAAGCAGGTCTTAAGTCCAATGAGAGAGCTGTTGGCTACTACCAAAGCATGCATGCCACTACCGCATCCTTAACATTATTGTATCATGCTGGTTGTTCTCATAGCTGTGTAGGAATGTTGGTTGCCTCCCTCTGGAAGCTTGTATAATATCTTCTGATATCATGAAAGCTAGTCCTCAAAGAGGGGGAGTTGAGGTAGTTCCAGGCCAGGGTATCTCTGGGCTCTATTTCTGAAACACATCATGTCTTCGGCAACAGGGCCTAACTGTCCACCTCTTCTGTGTGTGGGGGGGGGGGGGGGGGGGGGGGGGGGTGAGTAACAGAGAACAACAACAGACTGTGTGTTTGAGGAGTCTCTGTGACGGTCCTAGCTAACAACTCAAAAGAAAGCTCTTCATGGCTGCTACTGGGGTTTTTGTTAGATGGTCTTTGGCACTTGGAGGGAGCACTGTCAACCCAGATAAGAAAAGTTTATTAAAATTCTACATGAATAATTATGCACAGAATTACATGTATTGTAGGGTTTTTAAAGTAATTAGTTAATAGTACAATTCCTTGTGGCCTTTTCAGACATCCTTATTATTATTTACCAGCCTCTTTCCTTCTCCTGTATTTACCTCCCTCCCCTTCCCTAAAGAGTCCCCCTTTTTGCATTTTCCCTGTGTGATGAGTAAATCTTACGATTTGCTAGTAAAATAAGATTTTTTAAAATCCCTCAAATAGCATGTATAAATATAGCAACATGTTTGAAAACAGTAAATAGGTTTTATCATATCTTTATTGTCCAGAAGATAGATTTTCTTCACATTCTTCAAACTTGACATAGTCACAATCCAGAATACCAATTCCTTCTTTTCATTGGCCTCCATAAATGCAATGCCAGTTTGTTTTAGCTACCCATGATTATTTCAATTCAGATGACATGGTGTATTGTTTTGACTCTTACCTGCCGTTATTATTTTCATTGTGCTACTTTGAAGTTGATGGGAAATGGAAACACCACTTACGACTGAATTCATCCCATGCACTCAACAATGCAGTCATCATGCTAT
Organism: Peromyscus aztecus; assembly: GCA_902168405.1. NCBI lineage: Eukaryota > Metazoa > Chordata > Mammalia > Rodentia > Cricetidae > Peromyscus > Peromyscus aztecus. The sequence goes on from CABHPQ010146524.1 coordinate 30,355, forward strand.
GGATTACTGCAGTTTACAAAGTAACTGAATTTGTTTTGAGTAACAAACTAACTCCCCTCTTCCTTGCATGTTATAGCCATTCAACAAAATAAGTTGATTTGAAAAGAGAATGGTGCCTGTAAGCTACAAGTATATATTTTTGTTTCTTCTCGGCATTACAGGTCCTGCAGTCTGACAGTTCTGCTTAGTGACTATAATCCAAGCACTAAAATCAGCTGCCATGAGGTGAGAGGACAGGTGGAGCAAGAGATCTGGAAATTTCCTTTTGTGCACACACTCAGTGATTTACTCACTTTAAAACTTAGGGAGAGTAACTGAGTTGCAATCCACACTCCATTGTTGCTGTTGGTAAATGTTTAACAGGGCTGCTGTGATGACTGAATTAACTATTGTCAGAGCGGGTTTCAGAGTGTGAAGGATAAGGATGGACAAACAGCTATTGTCTTATTCATTTCAAAGAAAATTGTATATGAGAAGAAAGCTTTAATAATATAATATCCCAAAGCACATCCAAAATCTTTCCCAAATTAAAAACTACGAACATTAGCAGTTTTATTAGGCAATATATCAAACAATTTGGATTAAATAATTTCTCTAATTTTTTTCAGAGAGGGTTGTTTCATACTTATTCCACTACAACACAAGCAGACCCACAGCAGTGATTCTTAGATGATGCTTATAGCTTTGGAAAAAGCAAAGTATGGTGACTCATAGATGCTATCTCACTTCTTTTCTCTGTCATTCAGACTATTAACTTCCATCTTGTTAGCCTCAAGGATCCCAAATCCACTTGAATATACACACATCTGTGTGTGTATTATATAAAAAATTATTTTGTGTGTGTGTGTGTGTGTGTGTGTGTGTGTGTGTGTACATTATCTATGTATAATGTTGGCAAGTTATCTAATATAACTTATCCCAGATAATTTTGATGAAGTGATTAAGAAAATATGAATTTTGAAATTTGTGAATCATTAGGTTTTGAGAAGACTGACATCTAATTTAGTGATTGGCCAACAAAATCTTTGTTAGTCTATAACAGAATAGAAGTATACGTCTGATTTTGTGATGCAAAGACTATCAATCAGTCCCTGAAACCCAATGCTTATAGCTATTATAAGAGTTGCTTAAATAGCATGTGATAACTGACCATTCAATACAATCAGTAATTGAAATAATGCCTTCTATATTTTTAAGAAATCACTAATTTAGTAGAATGAAATGTAATCTAGAATATAACCAAATCTGATATATCATATTGAACTACTAGCAATAAAGTGATAAAAAATAATTTAAACATATATTATATGCTATGGCTTCCATGTGGTATTTGATGAGAAAATAGAAAATAATATCTCTCCTACTTCAGCTCCATTGCTTTAAAAATGTAGGAATAAAATGATGCTTGTGAGGTAAGAGATCATCAGCACAATGGATTAAAGTGTTTTTTTGTGAATCTCCTTATTTTGCCATTGCTTGTTTAACTCTACTATGTACAAAGTAATTATAGATCCTTCTTAAGTGTTAAGGGTAAGGTCATTGAAAAGAGAGTAAAACATTTTTTGTTCTATTTTTAGAACTATACTGCAGAAGTAACTAGTGTTCACTACCTAATAACAGATTTTTGTTGTGAGATATCAGAACTAGTTCAGGAAACAGGATGAAGTTAGTCTCTCATGAAGTACCATGCCTCAGTTAAGACATTAAGGTATGACATCCCACTGTGTAAGCACTGTGGTGCTTCACAGTGAAGCTTAGCAATGGACAATCATGAATCAGCTCTTAAACATCACCTACGAATGCCCCAGTATCAGAAATACATTATGTAAGTCAGTTTGTTTTTGAAGAATAAGAGTTGTATGCTAGTTTAAGGAAGACATTTCCTAGAAATGTCAGAGAAGCTATGCCCATGAAGTCTCATCAGCAAGGCTGCCTGAACAAGACCTGAACATGGATGTCACCACTAGACATGCTAACATGAAAGGGGGAAATATCATAGAGCTTCAACACTAGACAAGACAAAAACCCTACAGATAATTAACAAATGCTAAGATTGGGAGAGATAGACATCCCCAGGGAAGAGGCCCAAAACTGTTAATCCAATACCAAGTGTTTAGCCCTGAGATCATGTATATACACTTAATATTATACAGACAGAGCAAGTTGTATTTATATATTTAGGAATAAAAATATATATAAACAATTAAATACATACAAGCTATGGATTCGAAGGAGAGCATGGGAAGGGCTGAAGGGAAGTAAGGAAGGGTCAAAATAATGTAATTCTATTTGATTTTTTAATTAAAAAAAGCAAGTCAGTCTTACATGATGGTCAACGATTTCTGCCAATTTCTTATCTGCCTTGGTGAAGAAATCTGGATACGGAAACATGGAAATATCTAATACAGAAGTATGATCCCTTAAAAAGAACACAAAAAAGACATGTCTAGCATTAAGTTTAGGTACTATACTCCATGTTTAAGTTTTAAATTAAGTTTAAATTACATTTAGGTTGCAATTTACTATTAAGCATCTTAATACCACTTTATTAAACTAAAGTGCTTACTCTGACTAGATTTCTGTTATGTTAGTTTTTAGTTTGTCAAAGTCATTTTGGATTACCAAAACTAACATTTTGGGGAATAAGATATGACATATAGAATGAAAGCTAAAAAATAAGAATTTTTTTAAAAAGATAATTCTCTTGTGCCAGATGCAAACTCAACAGCTGGCTGATACATAGCAAATGAGATGTAAGGGCAAAAGGGTAGAGTTAGGATACTGGAATATCATTCTACTCGGTGGGGAGGTGAACATGCCCATTTTTCTCTGACGCAACCCTGTCACCTTGAGAGCTCTAAGTGAGGCCTAAGCCTACAAGTTTGACCTAAGAAATGATGAAAACATGATGTGATCTTCATATTTCTTTAAGTTAGTCATATTGCTGTGATACTTTAGCAAGAGCTTGTAAATTTGCTGCTATTATAAAGCTGGTCCCCCAACTAAGGCAGATTTAAAGCCAAATTGTCCACATAATAATTCTACTATTACAGATACTATGAAAAAATAGTGCATAGTGAAATATATGTAAAGAAATGAAATGGTGGGAAAGTGGGGAGGGTTGAGAGAGAAAACAGAGTTTTAAAAAGAAAGGCTTAGGGAAGAAGCCAGGGAAGAAAACTCCTGAGAAATTTTGATATCCCCAAATGAAGTCTGATCCATGTATTAGTTTGGAGTTATTAATTTTCTCATGTTTGTTGCCCATTTCATTCTAACGAGCTCTATATTCTTGATTTCCATTGCCCCCTTGCAGAACCACGGGTACTGTTCTATCCTGCAGCAAACCCTTTTCAGATCTCCATCTACCTCCACCACAATGCTCCCTTCCCTGTAAACCATCATCATCTCTCCTCTGGACTCAAGTCTCCTCTTTGGAATGTGTTACTCCATGTGGTGGTTTGAACGAAAATGGCCCCATGGGTTCACGTGGTTGAATACTTCATTCCCAGTTGATAGAACTCTTCAAGAAAGATTAGGAAGTATGCCCTTGTAAGAGGAGCCATGTAACTGGAGTGGGCTTCAAGATTCCCAAAATCCATGCCACTCCCAGTTAGCTCTTTCTCTGCATAGTGGTTGTGTCTCAAGCTGTTAACCAAGCTATATTCCATAGACCCTGAGAGGTTATATATAGATTAAGGGACTAGGAGAGAAAATAGAGTATCTTTTATGGATGGGCCAGGGACAGCGGGGATTGGAACAGGAGGATCAGGTGGGAAGGGGGAAGGGAGATAGGTTTAAAGAAGGGAATGCATGGAGAGACAGCTAGAATTGAGGGGCATTCAAGGGGTGATATGGAAACCTAGTTCAGTGGAAACTCCCTAAAATGCATAAAGGCAATCCTAATGAAGCCTCAAAATACTGAAGGAGATGGAGTCCCTACTGGCCATCTTTTGTCACCAAACAAAGTTTCCAGTACCGGGACTAGGTTTCATCTAGTTGATAAAGGGATTGGCCAAAAGGATTCCTTGGAAATCCCCCAAACAACCCAGGCTATTTCCAGGAAGATAGATTGCTCTCTCTACAGGCTGACAGAAGTGCACCATTGCTGAAGACAACACCCACACAACTCACTGAACATGGTGCCTTAGAACCACTAGGTTCTAGTGTCTTTGGTATGGAATGATACTCTGAATGCTACCAAAAGAGAACCATAAACACCAACTGAGCCACAAAACCTTTGATCTATAATGCTGTCCTGCCTGCAAAATATGGTCAGGCAATGGTGGCACAAAGCTTGTGGGAGTAACCTGCTGTGGGATGTCTTTCTGTATGCTGTGAATATGTGTGGCTCCCATTGGTTAATAAGTAAAGCTACATTGGCCTATGGCAGTGCAGGATGAAGCCAGGTGGGAAAATCCAAGAGAGATAGAAGAGAAAGGCAGAGTCAGGAGACACTGCCAGCTGCCACCAGGAGAAGAAAGATGTGAGAAAACAGGTAATGTCACAAAGCCACGTGGCAAACATAGATTAATAGGAATGAGTTGAGTTAAGTTGTAAGAGCTAACTAGCAAGAATCCTGAGCCATAGGCCATACAGTTTGTAATTAACATAAACCTCTGTGTGTTTACTTGAGGCTGAGCAGCTGCAGGACCAGGCAGGACACAGAGAAACTTCCATCTACAGTAACCAACCAACATCTGATTTGACTTAAGACCCACTCCACAAAATGGAACCCATAGCTGATACTGCTTGGGCGACCAAGAAACAGAGACTAGATAGCCCAGAGACCAAGGATAAAAACAAATACTACTGGTCTTAAAAAACAAAAGTAGTGATAAAATGGCTTGAACAGATATGCACCTATGCTCACACATCAGTGCCTTGTTCAGACGTTATTATGTCTGAATTCAAGTTATTCAGACTATTGGGATCACTACTGTCAGAAGAGCTTCCTCCTGCAGATGGAAATAAATATGGAAACTCACAGTCAAATATTACACAGAGAGAGGAAGACCTTGAAACACACAGCTCTAAAAGAGATGTCTCCATGAAATCCCTCCTCTCAGAGCTCAGGGAACCCTAGGAAGAGGAGAAAGAAAGAGCCAGGAGGGATGGAGAACACCAAGAGAATGAGGCCCTATAAATCAACTGAGTAAAGCTTATATGAGCTCACAGAGACTGAAGCAGGAGGCACAGGACCTGCACACATCTGCACAAGGTCCTCTGTAAACATATTATAGCTTCCAGTTTAGTATTTTTGTGGGACTCCTGGGTGTATGAATGATGGGCCTCTGATTCTTGAGTCTGTTCTTAGGGCTCTTGTTCTTCTGCTGGTGTTTGCCTTGTCCAACTTCAATGGGATGGATTTTGTTTTATTTTATTATTTTGTTATGTTTTGTTGTTATATTCTTTTTTAAAAAAAAGATTTATTTATTTATTATGTATACAGTGTTCTGCCTGCATTTATGCTTGCAGGTCAGAAGAGGGCATCAGATCTCATTATGGATGGTTGTGAGCCACCATGTGGTTGCCGGGAATTGAACCCAGGACCTCTGGAAGAGCAGCCAGTGCTCTGAACCACTGAGCCATCTCTCCAGCCCAATTGTTATATTCTTTTCTGATGAAACAGAAAGGGGATGAATCGGGATGGGAGGGGAGGGGAGCATGAACTTAGGTGAGTAGAAGGAGAGGAAACTGTAATCAGGATATATTGTATGAGGAAAGAGTCTGTTTTCAGTAAAAGGGGGAAAATATGTAAGCTCTCAGGTAATGGTAGCTATGGACTCACTCTCTGAAGCTGTAAGACACAAAAAACTCTTTCCTCTCTAGGTTTCCTTGGTCATGGTGTCTCATCACAGCAGCAGAAAAGTAACTAAGACAGGAGTTGATACCAGGAGTAGACAGTGCTGTGATGGACCTGATCATACTGTTTTTGGGGGGAAAAATGTGGAAGACATTAGGACTTTGGACTAGAGAAACAGCTGAAGACTATAAGCAGGGCTTAATGAACCATCCTAGCAGGAACTTGGAAGACAGCTAAGGGCAATATGAGCTATGGAGGCCCAGCTCAAGAGGTTTCAGAGGGTAACAAAATTAGCAACTGGCTAGAGTCATTTCTGTGATATTTTAGCAAATAGTATGGCTCCTTTTGCCCTCGTTCTAGGAATATACCTAAAGCTAAACTGAAAAGTTTTGGACTAATTTTGTTGGCAGAGGAGATTTCAAGGCAGCCTGATATTGACTCTGTTGCTTGGTTATTAGTGATTACTCTTACAAAGATCTATAAGGAAAAAAGAGCAAGCAAAGCAAAAAAAAAAATGTACAGTTTGAAAAGAAAAAGAGCAAGAAGAAATTTAATGCTAGAGCCAAGTCTGATGCTCAAAAAGATGAGAAGTTTAAAGAAAGGTCTGATGGTGAATGGAACAAAGGGAGTGGTATCCTCAGAGCAAGATCCCATCCAGATAAACTTCCAACTTGCAAGAAGGAAATGTCAAAAAAAAAAAAAAACTTCTAAACAGAGGCAAGCTTATTCAGTAAAGGAAAGCAACAGATCAAAGCTTGTGCAAATGTAATTCAAGGGGAAGACCAGATTCCATCCCAAGCAGGCAGGAGAAGTAGGCAGCATTAACCACATTAACCATGTGGTTCTAGCTTTAGAGTCTGAAGGACACAGAAGTAAAGGAGTTGCGGAATCTTCCTCCATGCTGCTGAGGACAGGTATGTGGAGAGGAGTTCCCTGCGTGGAGGCTCTGAGAGGACACTGTGTGAAGCTGTGAAGGTGAAGCCTGTATTGTGTTGGAGAACTCAAAATGTTGGAAATGTCAGAGCCATGGGATACCTGGCAGAAGACCTGAAGATGGGGAATGGAACCAGCCCAAGAAAGAGAAACGTGTTTATTGGTGAAATTATTAAGACCACTCCACATAGTTAAAAGGGAAGTTTATTTTGTGGGGTAACTTACAAGTGAAGGGATAGTTTACAGGGTCTGGGAAAGGTGTGGCACAGTCCAGCGGTGTTCTCTGGAGAACTCTGCTCAGTCTATCTCCAGCGTCCAGGGTCCAGGGACCAAAAGAGGCAGTGCATCTGGATCTCGGGTCTTTAGGGTCCTCTCTTGGCCCTGCCTTGTAGGCGTGACAGTTACCTAAGCCTCAATGGGGGTTGGAACTTCCAGATCAAAGTTGGAATGGCTACCCATTACATCTCCCCCTTTTGTCTAAATAAGAAGGTTCTAACCTAATACAAGACTATATACAAAGGATTGGTTATCAAATATTGTCAAGGAGTAATGAGGGATAATGACCTAGATAAAACGGAACTACAACCAATGCGAACAATATCAAGCAAGAAACACATACTAAAATCCAGAGAAGCCAGGCGGTGGTGGCGCACGCCTTTAATCCCAGCACTTGGGAGGCAGAGGCGGGAGGATCTCTGTGAGTTCAAGGCCAGCCTGGTCTCCCAAGCGAGTTCCAGGAAAGGCGCAAAGCTACACAGAGAAACCCTGTCTCGAAAAACAAAAAAACAAAACAAAAAAAAATCCAGAGAAGTCTAGAGCGTAGGTAAATGGCATGTTACAAAGATCATTCCAAAAGGTGTCCTATCCTAAAGAATCTGAATCTAATACTTAATATGTTCTATCTAAGATTATATATATATGTATATACATACATACATACATACATACATACATACATACATACATACATACTAGGTTGTAACTATAACTGATAGTCTTCAAGCCCACCAAAGACCTGAGAAGGAATATAATGGTACCTGAGAAATGGAAGATGGATGCAAGCAACTTTCGGGAATCTTGCAGAGTAGACAGAGACAGCTGGCAGCCTGGACAGTCACCTAATGTTTTTCAGCATTGTTGGTGAATTCAAATTGGCTACAGGCCTAGAATATCTGACAGACCATTTTCAGAAGCAGAAATTCTGAAAGACCATCTTACCCTGTCTTGGCAGAGTTCAGAGGTCACTTTTCCTTGTGTCCCACTTGTCCAGAAAGGACAGCATTGCATTCGTACTGTCAGCAGTTGAGGCAAGGGCAGTTCTTTGCCCAATAGGCCATTTTGTGCCAAGAAGACAAACATCCAAATGGAAATGTCTTAGAAGCCCAACGTTCTCTCAGGATCAAATTGGCGCTGCCAGGAGCAATTGTGTCTCACGTCAACAGAATTCTAAGTTATTTAAATGCCATAGTCTTAGGGTCTATGAAGTGTTTGAAGATTACCTGTCCATCCGACCTATGTATCTGTAAATCTGGATAACCTAACTAACGTAACTATAGAGATGACAAGCATAGGTGACTATAAATCTATAAGTCTTATCTACCAAAATAGCCTAAGGACTAAGGCTTTATGTAAACAAGGTAAACAATATAATAAGCAAATATACAGTAAAGGATGATGACTTCAAAATTGTGACAATACACAAGATATTTATAACAGAGGTAGGAATGTATAGTGCGATATGCAATATGACAATATCTTAAATATATATCAATATATAGAATATCCTAAACAGAAGTAGAACATACATACAGTATAACAGATATCAATTTTACAATTTACAATTGTATCAATATACAAATATTTCAAATAAGAGTAGAAATTACCCACTACATGTGTTGCATTTAGAAAAGATGGAAGAGAAGAGCCATCTCAGCCCTTTGATACCTGACACAGAGGTACAGGATTTGGAGTTTTCCCTGCTGGGTTTCAGCCTTGCTCCAATATGTGGTCACAGTTCTCCCATTCTTCCTTTTGGAATGGCAATATATATTCTGTGACATTATGTTGGAAGTATATAGTTTGCTTTTTTTTTATTTGAAAAGGTTACAATTAAGAAGTTGCCTTGATTTGGACTTTCTACCTGTTCACTATCTCCCCATTAACTACCATTACGGAATCCTGACATATATTATGTATTTGTGAAAGTGGTTTCATAATATGATTCCCAGTTGTCTTATTTCTCTACCTCATAAGTTCACTTGCAATCGCTTCAGCATCCTTGTCCCCCTCACTGTTGTTAGTTTGCATATGTTCTCAATTGTTTTCCTAGTCTCTTCTGCTCTTCTTCCATGTTGATTAGGTTAATACTTTTAGCTCAAGCCCAGTGTCATAGTATTTGATCCTTCAGGGACCTTTTCTTGGTTACACTTATCTCAGCTGTAACTTTACATTTATCAAGAGCCTATGTGAATTTAATGTTTTCCCAAGTAGCTGCCTGACCAAGAAGGTTTTTATCAGTTTTCTTATCAGTCTCTAGTGCCTAAGACAGTGTCAGTAAACACCCCATGATGTTTTCATGTTTCCCGGATGATGGATGAACAAGTGAAAATTTTAATGCGCTTTAACCCTCTATATTTTCTAAGCCAGTACTAGAAGCCCAGCCCATAAGTACTCAGAGGAGTGGTACCCAATGATGCAAGAGGATCACAATCAGGAGACAGGCTTCAGAGTGAAGCAGATACTTGGTTCAAAGGAAGCAACATGCCACCAGAGAATGTGGAGCGCCCTCTCCAACCCCATAATATTGAGAAGCAGCGTGGGCAGAAGAGCATTGCACTCTCCTCTCACTGCTCTATTAAAACATTAAAGAGAAAGGTGTCTCTAGAAAGCTGGGAGTTGGAGGACAGACAGGGGCTGACACTTGGGTTAACTATATTCATCCCACAAAAGCTAGGCATTTCCAAATTCAAAGAATTATGCTAAGTACTGTGAAGAGTAAGATAGAATCTTAAAAATTATTTAAAGGTTAAAAGCATGTAAGTAACTTGTCTCAAACTCCTTCTTAAATAATATATACAAATTTTAAGTGCAAATTATATAATGCTAAAAGGAAATTTTAAAAGGAAAACTTAAATGAATCTGCTTGTATATTGGTGGTTTCTAGTTAAATCTGTTGATTCATTCACACCAAAAAAACACATAGATAACAATGACTGTAAGACAATATAAGAGTGAAGGAAGCATTCAGTGAAATAATGAAAATCATGTTAAGCATATGATTTTGCTTCCATTGTATAGCTTTACTGTATTTTTAATTTGGAAAAATAATACTTCTCACCTCAAGGAGGTAAAGTATGCATCAAACACTATACAGGTATCAGCTGTAACATTGTTACATTATCAATATAATGTAAAGGAGGCTTTTAGCTCATACTATCAATTACAGCACAAGGGAATGAATAAAAGAAAGCAATTTTGATGAGTCTTTAATGAGATGAAGTATTTTGGTGTTTTATAGTGAGAAGTAGAGAAACAGTTTCCCTGCAGTTCATTGTTTCATAGTTCTGGGATGTTAGTAGTTAGTTCCTCCAGCAGTTCCAATGGGTGTGTGATGTTGGGTAAAGGGGGGCATGCTTCTGACTTCTCTCTTAGCTTCTGGGGGGATTGGCTATCCTTGCCATCCCCTAGCTGGGGAAATACATTATCCTCATGTATCTCTCTTCCCAAGGGCACTTTCTTCTATGCCTCCATGTGCCTTCTTTTCTGGTTCACAATGGCAGCTTTTTCGAGAGCTTAGGAATACTGTCATCGGATTTAAGATCCACATGACCAAAATAGCTCTAATGTTGTCCCAGTCTAACTAAGCTTTAGGTGGGTGTCTTTTAAGCTACAGGCTCCTAGCATCTCCCTAGTTTTATAACCCAGGATATTTTTTTCATGGACCTAGAGTCATTCCTTTAACTATAACCATCAATGAAGTTAACTACCATTCATCAGTTTCTGTGGGAAGGCTGGGAGCCTTGGATAAGTTACAATTAACTAACACATACAATGAATCACTTTCTTCTCTGCACTTTCCCACCAGCTTACAAACCCTCCTGTTTTTGCTTCAGGTAAGCTGAAGTTCCAGTTCTTCCTCCTGTTGAGCGTTCTTGAGTAGAACCCTATCTGCCTGCTTACTATACCCAGTACAATATTTCCTTGGTGCACCTGCCTACCAAGCATGATCTTATCTTCAGATCCTCATATCCGTTACATTTGGAAAGACTTCTTTTGTTTCCCAGTAAAGACACATCCAAAGGCGCTGAGGGTTGGGGTTGGGTAGCATGTTTGGGAGAACTCGAGTTGACACACTACAGACTACACAGTGTAGAGACAGAGGGAATACAGAAGGTTGATATGGGGAGAAGTGTGAAGACCAGGTGTGGCTGGGGCCCAAAATGCAGTGAGGATGAAGTGCCTCCCTCCCTCCCTTAGTCACTAACCCAGCACTCATTACAAAGATGATGTTCTCCTAAGAATTGACAAAATGACAAGAGAAAGTATTAGATACTGCCATCCAAAGCTTCTGTGTTCTCATGGAAACACATGCAGACATCTACAGGACCCAGGAAAACTGTTGCAAAATGGTATAATACAGTTTTTGAGTTAAAAAGCGGTAAAATATCTTCCTGAATGGATTCTGTGTGGTTGTTCCAATAGAGCTGTTGAGCTAGATGAAAAGTCACACTTGTGACCTCCTCAGTTTCTTTCATATGTCAAGGATGAGCAATACACATGGATGCTTTCCAAAAGGTGTGACTGATGATAGGGTTCCTTATGCAGTGTTGTTCCTGAGTGAGAGTTCTGTCAGACAGGACATGGGGGGCAGGTGGCATATACAGATCAAGGCCTCTATGACCCAGGAAACGGAAGACACTGTATCAATGAAGCAGACCACAGAAACCCATTCTTATTTTAACAAAGGAACGGGCAGGCTTTGAATTAACATAAAGCACAATATTACACACCTTGACATAGATTCAAAAACCATTGTGATGTTTGTCTGTCACTATGAAACTGGGACTTAAAGCAGACCAATGCCTGTATAGACAAAAGTCAGAGATCATTTAATGAAATTGCTTTAAAAGCATTAATGACCCACGGAAGCAGTCAGAACAAGAATTGCCAAAACCTCAGAGAAATGAATCATTGGAAATAAGTCATGCACCTCCGTAGGGGCTTTACACAATTGTTTTATGAAGCGAAAGGGAAACAAAAAAACTTAAGGAAAGGAGTTTTGAGTAGAAAGAAAGAAGTTAACAGAGATTTTGGAAACCTCACAGGATTGGTGACACAAAATTAGATGCAAAGCAATCAACAACCCAGAACTGAGGAAAAGAGCATTACAAAAGCAAGTGCCACATTCACAGCCAGGTTTGCCCTCACTGGGTTTGCTTCGTACTTGGAGGAAGGTGAAAGACCTACCAAGAGTCACTGGCAAGCATGTGTTTTCAGAACTTTCAAAGTCGCACAGAATGCAAACTTGGAAGTCCTGAACGTGCAAATTAGGAGAGACTTTTCCTAAATATCTCAGTCTCTCATTTGGGTCTCATGAAAATCTATAATTTTGGATTATATATGAGTCATATATAGGTTTAAACTAATAGTTAGATTTCCCTTGAGTCAGATCAGCCATCACCCTCCCAATAACCAAGTTACAAAACAGAACAAGGTCATTGTTTTTAGATGCACTAAGTATCCACCAGATTTATATATTCTTTTAGAAAAAATCTATTTATCTTTATTTAATATCTATGGGTGTTTTGCCTGTATGTACGTGTGAGCAGTGTTGAGGCCAGACAAGGGCTTTGGATTCTCTAGAATTGGAATTTCAGACAGTGGCCAGCAATGTAGGTGCTGAGAATCGAACCTGGGTCCTCTGCAAGAACAAAACATACTCTAAAATGCTGATCCATCTTTCCAACCCCACTGATTTCTAATTTTTCATAAACATATTTCAGCATTCATTAAAAATCAGCAAAACATAAAAAAATAGAAAGCTCATATGGAAATTGTAAACATGGATTTCTAAATAACTATGACAGTCAGGCTGAGGGTGGCCACAGAAGTAGAGCAGTTTGTCTAGTGGGCATAAGGTGCCAGGTTTGTTCGCCCTCTACCATTCCAAAAGGAAAAGAAAAGAAAATGATAAGGACATTCAAATAAAATTGTGAAAAACAGAGAATTTTTATATAAGAATGATATAACTGCAGGCAGAAAAGAAGATTGGCAAGTGAGAAGATTTTTTAAAAAGTAGAAATGAAAAAATAAAAAATAAAAAATAAAAGTAGAAACAGCTGTGCTCAAGTAAGGACAAAAGAGCAAGGGAAGAGAAGAGATGGCCGTGTGAATGTTCAACATCGCATTCTTACCATAATGGAAAGCTGGAAATAGCCCAGATTTTACCCGAAAGTATGTTTGGGTTTTTTTATTTTAAGTATAACAAATGAATGAACCACATAAAAAAGGTTAAACAAAAAAAAAGATATAAGAAAATATAAAGCATATTTTTACTTATAAATATTAAAACCAAATAAAAATAAACATTGCAGTTTTAAGAATGCATAGAGTTGAAGAAAATAATTTTTAAAAAAACAGAAGAATGACATAAAATTTATAATAGTTTTACTTCTTGCAACGAAGAGGAAGAAAATCAGCTGAAGAGAGCTACACAGAGAGTTTCCCTCACCACAGTTCGCAGAAAATAAGACCAGAAATCAGAATTCAAACTGATCCCAACTTTCTCCAGGCCCTGAAAGCCCCCGAGTGTGTCCACAATGTCTTCCCTACAACCCAGAGCTGAAGGTCAGCTAGCCTTAAGAGAGGAAGACCTGAACATTTCTCTTCGTTTTTCTGAAGAACCATGATTAGAAACTAAATATTTCAAATCTTTTGGGGCATATTCAACTATAATTTTCAAACTCAATAGCCCACCTGTCAGATTTAATTTTTCATACATTTCTCAAAAAGGAGGTTTAAAATTAGGTGATTTTCTGAGTGTTTGAGGCAAAGATCTTTATCCCAGTTAATTTTTATTTTTTTTTATTTTCTATTTGGGATGGCTGAGTGATGCAAATTGTAAATCATGTCTAATCATACTTTGAATATTACTTTTATTTTCTTTGCCTTAATTGACTCACCCAAGCACAGTCTCAAATTTATATGCTGCTGCTTAGAAAGGATAAGATTTAAGGTACTCTACAGGAAACAGCATTTAAAGAAACTACAGAAACACTACCATCAAAGACAAACTAACACCAAGCCAGTTTTCTTGGCTACTTCTAAAAGAGATGTGTAAGTAAAGGTTTATTCTCAACTGGCTATGGTTTATACCACCACCTGTGCCCACACTTACAATCTCTGGTAACAACTGAACAGAGACTTTGTGCTGTTCTCTAGATTTTAAACTGCCGGTAGGGCCGGTCTACCCAACAAGAGCGACCATGCTCTTGCTCTCTCTCCCCTCCAACTGTGGTAGCCTGAGCAAAGTTCTCATAACTACTTAATGTGGAAAACAGTCAGAGGGAGACTCTGGGGTCACTGGACCTCTGACATTCCCAGTAAGGCTGTCTCAGGGATTCTGTCTAAGACACTGGCTTCTACAGTTTCAGTCTCAGTATTCCCTGCCAGCCAGACTCGATCTAATGGTTTCCATATAAATTTCTGCAGGAGAGATTCAAGCACCTTTACCATGTTGAATAGAGCCTACAGAAGCAACAAAGCCACACATAATAAATGATTTTTAACATTTTTTTTCAACTGATGGTCAAAATACCCTGTATACATGCTCCATGGAAGCAATTCTTTCTATATTTCTAGACATAAAAATGCTCCAGTTTGGAGTCAAGCAAAATCTGCTGATACTCTTGCATTGCCCACTCACTGAATGCCTTCCTGCAGTTTGTCAACAATCTCCTAAATCAATTTATGGATCAGAGTCTGGGACCTTTTCATTACTTGAAGTGTAGACACTAATCTATGTGATTTTCACAACAGGGTTGGAATGTGTTTGATGTAAAAAAAAAATTTTTTTTAATGTCAGAAGATTCAGTCAGGAGAATGATAGGCAAAGTGGTTTCACAGAGCAGGGGACACGGTGCTCCTCCGAGAAACGTGACTCCAACAGCACCTCTGAAGTGAATCAGGAGAATGAGGAGTTAGTAGAGAGGTTGCTGTGGGCTGTCCTGTATGCTGTGAATATATGTTGCTATGACTGATTGATAAATAAAACGATGATTGGCCAGTAGCCATGCAGGAAGGATAGTGTAGGCGAGACAAGCAGAGAGGAGAATGCTGGGTGGAAGAAGGCTGAGTCAGGGAGACGCTGTCAGCTGCCACGAGGAGAAGCATGATGGAAGATACCAGTAAGCCACGAGTCACGTGGCAAGGTATAGATTTATAGAAATGGGTTAATTTAAGATATAAGAACAGATAGCAAGCAGCCTGCCACTGCCATACAGTTTATAAGTCTCTGTGTATTTACTTGGGGGACCCGAGTGGGAGAGATTTGTCCTGGCCATGGGCCAGGCATGACCAGGAAAACTTCAGCTACTGAACAGGTTACTGCACTGCCTATGACGCAAACGGCTCTGCGTGTGACGTAAGTGGCTGTGCGTATGAAGCAGGTGAGAGTAGCAATGCATCCTGCAAGGCAAGACCAGTGAAGAACGAGGGATACTTTCCAGCTTGAATTTTAGTGGCTTTGTTTGATTGGTTAGTTTTTGTACATTTGTTTGTTTTTTCATTGTTGGGGGGCGTGTTGTTCGGTTTGGTTTGGGTTTGGGTTTTATTTTGTTGTTTTGGCTTTTTGTTTTGTTTTGTTGGGGTTTTTGTTAGTTTGTTTTTACATTCATTGAAATTGGTGGCTCTTTTGGACTGTTAGGATATTATCATTATCAACCTGGGAATACTCTATCTAGACACTTTTCTAACTCTGTTTTCTCTTGGGATTGACCCTTGCTTCCTATCTGTTTCCTGACCCAGTTCCTCAGGAGGGAGCAGAGTACGAAGTTACTTAAAGTATAACTAGTGAGCGGAAGTTAGTAGTGTGAGGCCTGGCACTGCATTATCAGATTCAATAGACTGTGGTGGGATATATTTAGGTATAATTTGTTATCTTAACTCTACCCAAACAGAATAAATTTTATATGAAATCTTCCTAGCTAACCAAATATTACCAGCCAAATATATCCCGGGACAGTTACAGTTCTAGAGTTGGTATAATTAGTTTTCAATACCCTGAAGTAATTGTTTCACTGTCTCCTTGCTTCTAGTGCGTGATAGCATCATCATCATTTCAAGAAAATGATGTTAACCAAGACACTGCCTCCATTTTCTTCATGCGCCTCTTGTCAAGTCTTTGTGTTTATGAACAAAATATTACAAAGACAGTTGGAAGCTCTGGTTGGGATGCTGGGCATGGTGAAAAATGATTCTTGTTATGGAGTGATTGCGTAGTGATTATAATAGTTATATAATGCTACATAGCAAATTACCCCCAAATTAGCAGGCTAAAACAACAGACATTTATCTTCTCCATTTTTCTGGGTCAGGAATTTGGGAAGTGCCCAACATAGAAAGGCACTGTCGCCAGGTACCTCAGACATCTCAAAGCTCAGTCAAGTGAGCAGCCACTTATGACTTTACTCACGTGACTTTGGCAAGCCTCGTGACCTTATTGGTTGTTGGTCAGACTCATCAATATCTTGCTACTTCAGTCTGTCCTGAGAGCAGCTCAAAATGTGTCAATTAATTTTCTTCAGGCCAAGTGCCTCCAAGACAGAAGTCACATTTTGCTACCTAACCTTGGAAGTGGCTTATCACAAATGGCCCACTTTATTCCTTAGAAGTTAAGAATTAAGTTCATACCACGTCCAGTGAAACCTATTAGACATCGACATGTATACTTGGGAGTCAAGGATTACTGGGGATCATTGTGGAGCTGCCCTCTCTGGAGTCAAGCCCTTTTCTTAGAAAAATCCCAGGATGCCAGCATGTGTGGGCCTTTTCTGCTGCACTCAGAAAAGGGCATCAGATAGTGTGTGCCTGGGTGTGTCATTCTGAGTCATAAGGTGAGGCAGAAAGGGAGTTATAGACAAAACAAGGGCTCCAAATCCAACCACAGTTTTTGATGACGTCTTTATCTTTATTCGGGACTACGGCCTTGTAGTCTTTGAGCTTCTAAGCAGGAAAACTGTATGATCAGAATTCTGTTTCAAAATCATTGCTCTGACGATTGTGCAGATTGAACAAGAAATACTTGGCGATGTGGGACCATTTCTGAACCAATTGAAGTAGAATGGCGGTGGTAATTATGAAAGATTGGAAGAGTGATCTTAGCAGAAGAGCAATTGATTGCCATAGCAACTATACAGATTTGGAGGAAGAAATAGAAGGATGTAAAGGGTATGCTTTCCCCTCTCTTTCCTGCCTCTGAGTGACTTCCTTGCTGCTACATAACATACTTAACAGTATGCAACTTTCAGTTTCAGACTGAACTACTAGGGATGCCAAACTTGAGTGTCCCATGACTGTTTTATTCTAGAAGTTTTCAATTATGATGTATTGGTTTTTGGGAGCATGTTTCTATAATTATAAGATACACTGACATTATTAGTAATAGTAACTAGCACCAAGTCTGGCAATTATCCCTTCTTATTTTCAGGGTTGTAGGTTGACACCAGGGCTTCATGCATGCTAGGCAAACACTCTTCCACTGAGTGACGTCCATGGTTCCAAATTATTATTTTTAAGTAGAATATCCTGGGCTTGGCTTCTCCCTCTCATTCATTACAGTATGGCTCTTGAATAGAATCTGATTAGTGGAGCCAGCGTGCTGAAAACTGAGCACACCTGGAAGTTATATTTTCTATGAGGCAATACAATGATCTAGGAGTCATTGGAGCTATGTTTAAAATGAGAACTATTTAAATGAAAGTGGAGAAAGTGCTTTTCAGATTCCTGAATCTAAAAGCAGACACAACCATTTGGTTTTAAAACAACACAGGTCCAAGCATCACAAGGTGTCTGACACTGTAGCACCAAGGAGATGCTTTCACCCTCCCCACATCTCATCACTTATACTTATAATTAGACTCTATAAAAGTAATTTAAAAAGCAAATATAAGAAAACTGAGGGGTAGAGATTGTAGTATATCCTACAAAATAAGATGTATCACAAATAAGAGTCTGCTGAGGAGGAAAAGAAAAAAGCTGGGGGTAGGGAGAGAGGGGACTGGAAAGGCCCGAGTTTTCAGATAGAGTAAGAGTTATCATCACTGGAATATTTGAGATCCAAGAAGGACAGATAGGAGAATGTCACATCCAACTCTCATGAGCTATTTCTTCTGTTTTACA
Source organism: Peromyscus aztecus (assembly GCA_902168405.1). Taxonomy (NCBI): domain Eukaryota; kingdom Metazoa; phylum Chordata; class Mammalia; order Rodentia; family Cricetidae; genus Peromyscus; species Peromyscus aztecus. The sequence goes on from CABHPQ010146524.1 coordinate 48,488, forward strand.
TGACAGTGGCCATCTTGAATCAGAGCTGCTGAGCTGTGGTGACCACCTTCAGGGGACATTCATGAGGTCAGGCCTACTTACTCTTCCTGGGGATACAGGTGGAGGCTCATGAGAATCTTGGACCTAAAAGGATTCTAGGCTCATGGGGCTCATGAGGATCCCAAGGTTCAAGAACACTTATGAGCCTCCGCCCTTCCCTGAAACTATGTAAAGGTGAAATAATTCACTTTGGTGGTATAGGTGCCCATACTAGCCAGGAGGCTCTTCAGTGCACAGATTTTCACAAGCCATCTACATGGTGGATGAATGGAACTCTTCTGGTACATACTAGTAACCAAGGATACTTCCTGTGCTGTAGATGCCTTTCAGTCATCCATGTTCCTGTAAGCAACCAACCCCAATAAAAATGGATGATTCACCCAGCTGGACTTGGATGGAATTTGATCCACAGGTTTCCTCTCTATGTGGGCCAATGGGTGTTTTGTTTTGTTTACATCTCCGGAAAATCTATATGACACCAACACAGCTAGAGTGCATATATGCCTTCTAGAGCTCAGGAACAGGCTCAGCATTTTGATTATCACCATGCCACATAGATGTAGATCTAAATGGTCTCTCATTGTCATATAAATATGAAGGCAGGGACACAAAAACAAATTATAAATATGCCTACTGGCAAATGTCAGTCCTCTGCAGAGTTCACTTTCACACATAGCAAGTAGAGGAACAGTGCCAAAAGTCTCAGAATCATTGCAAGGAAAGAGTATTGATTCGTCATTTCATAGATGAAGAAGAATATATAATTCTAAAAATGATTTTCTATAAGAACAGGGGGAAGGGAATGAAACTGGTACTTGACGCCTCTGACAAAATGTACGGTGTAATATCTATAAAATAGGAGACACTTAGAAAAATGGAACAAAGAAAAACACTGTGGAACGAAAAAGGATGGCATGGAAACAAAACGTGTCACAGTGAAGATTAACACAGCGACAGTCATCAACAAAACAGAAAAGCTACTGTGACAATAAATCTATGGTATGGAGCAGCCACTTGAGACATCTAAGTCCAGAGGAAAATATGACTTAAAAATAGAGAAGATAAACTAGATACAGCAGCACATGGCTGTAACCTCTGCACTCAGGTGTTTGAGGAAGAAGGATTATGGAGATGAGGCCAGCCTTCATTACACAGGGTATCTGAGGTCCTATCCTTTTTGAAATTTTTTTTTAACCTTGGAAATTTTCTTATTCTCTCCAAATATCTACAGTTTTTATTCACCTCTTAAACTATTGCAAGTTCTGTCTTGTAAAGATAACCCTCACTCTATGATGCCTTCCACAAAAGCAGGTCAAGCAAAGAATTTAGTCTCAGTCCTTGACAATTAAATGACATGAGCACCGACTGATCAGAATGTGTGACATAAAAGTTCTGACAAACTGATTCTAGATGCCAACAACCAAAAACTGCCGTCCCGGTGCTCTGTGTCATTCTTTGGATATAGGCACTCCAGTCCATAGATGTGATCTTCAGGCAAAAACTGCAATGTGTGCATCAGAACCTTTAGTGTGCTTGTCTCGTGCATCCAACTGGACCACATTTACACCTCTCCCGGTCCCAGCGATAGATAGCGTATAACTCCAGCCTTCTCGCCTGCGTCAGTTAAAAACACATGCCTCTCCTGATTATCCTTATCCATGGAAATGGCATGGTGGACCCAGGGAAGAATGGAGCCATAAAATCAAAGAGTCTGTTACTGGATGGCTACAGGTTAGGCTAACAGACAAGGCACGCCACACTTGACTGTAATAGGATAGAAATACATGTTCACTGTGCTGAACCGTTGTTAATTTAGGATCTGTTTCTGGAGCTAGCTTTGTTTAGGTCGGTTGTTGGTCCTTCTGTTTCTTTAGACTCTGTTCTCTTAGGGGAGAGATAAGTTTATGGTTCACATACTTCTGTTTGAACATTTATCTGTAAGCTGAAAAGGCCCAGACAATAATTTTATTTCCAGAAGTGTGTGTGTGTGTGTGTGTGTGTGTGTGTGTGTGTGTACTTCCTGAAACACACCTTTTAGATAATCACATTTACAAATGAGAACTGTGTTTTATGCTGTATTTCACTAGCTCTGGGTCTTTGCTGGCTCCGCACCGTCTTCAGATGAAAGCCCAAAGTCTCATGTGGCTTGCAAGGGTCACTGTTCTGTTCTTCAGGCACAGCCTGGAGTGTTTTCCCTCACCATTCACTTCTTCTTCATTTAGTCATTTAATCCTCTTGCCATTATTTTAATAAACTCTCATAATCCTTTGCCTTAATGGTTTTTTTTTTTTAGTACTGTTCCCTTCACCTAGGATAGCTCTCCTCCTTCCATGCCCTAAGTTGCTTCTCCTTCTCGGCTTAGCTGACTTAATTGCCTACCAACTCAACATTTCCTCATCTCTTCCACTGCGTTTCCTTTCAGGAAGCCTCCTAACCCATCATCTTCCTCATGGATTTTATTATTTATAATTAGAATAGCTATTTACAAAAATATTAAATATGTAATAGGTATCTTAAAATCTCAGTGAATATAGTATATTTCCAGGTATAACATCCTTTTTGTAAGTACAGTAAGTAATATAATTTTATTTTTTATAGCTCAGCAGTTTATTTAAAGACAAATTTATTCATAAAGAATCATAAATTTATTCATCAAATTTATGCTAAAATGCTCAAAGATGCGTCAGTTACTGTTTCTGTTCACTGGTTAAATGAGCCGTGGTCATTTTGGGTCACTTCTTTACAAGTCCCTTCTAAAGGAAAGGTGGCTACAGTATCTTGGCTAGAAGAAGTAACCCTTATGACTATAGTAAAATAAAAATGTTTCTGTGGCAAAAATTTGATACATATGCTCAAAGAAATACAATAAAAGGCAGTATTAATTAATTATATGGAATTCATTTCAGTTACTAAATAAAATGTTAATAACATATTAAGTAGGAAAATGTGCTTTGTATCACTCGCAGCTGGTCAAATATTGCCTAGCTGCTTCGTTAGTATCTTACAGCATTTTAGTTTTTTATTTAGACACTCCTCTCAATTTTGAACAAAGCAACAGAGTGCACTTGTATCTGAAGAACTCATCCAGACCGTTTTAATTTCCTTGGGATTGATTTTGCAACCTCTGAGGCACAGGAAGTGTTTTGTTCAGTGTGCATACGGACAAACCCTGAGTGATTTAAAATGAGCCAGGTCAGTGCAGATCAATTTAGGCCATGGTGACCCACGAGGAGATGCAAATTAGGATTCTGCAACTGGGACCAAAAATAGACTGCGTCAAACACTCTCTGTGCAGACTCTGTAAATCATGTTAGGAAGGAGAGCCATGAAAACCCCCAATTATACTACAGCAGTATGAACGAGAGGCAATGAAAAAAACAAATGAGAGATATCCGAACAAAAGATGCAGTCTCTTTTCATACTGTGTTTACCAGTTTAGGAGCAAAGGCCCATAGCAGGGACAGCTGAATGAAAACCCACTAAAGACTCCACACCAATTGTGTGTGCCACCGGCCATTTCTCTTGACTAGCCAGGAACAGGCAGTCTTCTATCCCCAGTGCCACGTGCAGACACTGCGCACGCATGCGCGCAAATACTCTTTGGCGTGTGAGTTGCTTAACAAGAAGCTTTGGGGTGATGCACCATGAAAACTAAAAGATATGAACTGTTCGGTGAAGTGTCTGCACCTGAAAGGAAAACATGCTTTATCGAAATCACATTATTTAATAGTAATTGCTTCATGATATGAAGATCGCTTCTGTGTCTGCTCAATGATTCATTTATTTATTTCCTGTAAGTGACCTTATAGCTTCTTTTGTTCCAGTTCTCCAGAGCACAGTGAGGCCTTCCTCGGATCTGTTAGCGGAGTTGTGGACTCCTTGTGCTGACAGCCTCAGGTAAAAGCCGCTGATTTCAATGTCTACCATACACCCTAACCCTAAGCTTTAGAACTCAGTAACAAGTACTCAGATATAAACACATCACATCTGGCGGGACTCCAGATCACACAGTGCGAGGACTTCAGCTCTGCCTCTGTCACTAGCAAGCTGGGTACATCACCTTGTAGAGTTCTAACTTGTCCTTTGAACCTCTCCTCTGAGCCATTATCTCCCTGTCTGCACTCTCTGAGCCTTGGTTGCTGGGGGTTTTTTTTGTGTGTGTTTTTGTTTTGTTTTTGTTTTTTTTTTTTGAGTTTTCCATCTCAGCTGCTCTGTTTGATTCTTCTGCTATTTACTTTTTAATCAGCAAAGGCTCAGTTTTCAGTTTCATATGAAAGAAATAAAAGTTCAGTGGTCAGCACTATAAATCGTAATCACTTTAGTCGGCATCATCTGGATAAGGAATATTGCTGGACTAGAAACAATATTACAAAGTGATGAGAAAAACACCAACTAAGAGTAAAGAACATTCCTAAATGTAGCTGAGTCTAAAATCCGTGTCTGAGGATATAAAAAGTGAGAATAATGGAATTAAAACCTGACAAGTCCATAATTATACTTCAGTATTTCAGCAGTTCTCTCTCAATAATTAATATAGACTGTAGAAAGTAAATCAATAAAGATAGAGGAGACTGAAATAACCATGACAAATGACTTTATGTATTAATTAACATTAATAGAACAGAACCAACAACAGCAGAATATAAAGGATTTTTAAGTGCGCAAGAAACACTCACAAAATTAGATAATATTCAGGATCATAAATCAAATCACAACCAATACAAGAGAATAAAAAGTCATATGAACAGGGGGCCATAGGAACTATACATGATAAAATCAGAGGGCCAGGCAGAGCCAGCCCCAGCCCACTCTTCCCTGGTGCAGGCCCTCCCTAGACACTGTAGCAAGAGAGCTGGTATTGACCCTTCTGGGTGAACTCTCCCCACCCTACTCCCAACGCTCAGAGAGATGGCCTACCCATCACCATGGCAAGAGCTGACCATTGAAAGACCCCCGAAGGCAGTCTTCCCTCAGGAGAGACCCTCGCTCAAGGATCACACCGAAACCACGAGTCGGATGCAAACAGCAAGAGGCTTTATTCAGGAACACGGGTACCTGGGGCGACACAGTCTCTCAAGAAAGCTCAAGTGACTGGCGCGCCCACGGGCTGGAGCAGAGGGTTTTTATAGGATTGGGGAAGCGAGAGGCATGGTTACAGGGCTCTGATTGGATGATGCAAATGAGGCCCGCTCTGATTGGACGGCGCGGATGAGGCCAGGTTCAAACCCAGGGCAGCTCGTGGTTTCTCCTCGAGCTTGCCACGCCCACTGTCTGGGCTGTTGTCTAGGGTACAGGGGGTTTTCCTGACCTTTTAGCTCCTCGCTCTGGGGCCTAGTAGCTGAACACAAACGCTCCTGTTCGCTCCGAGTCCGTTAACTGAGCTCCTCAGTACCCCTCAGGCTTTATTCGAACATAACTAAGCTACGGGGAGGCTGGGGATCTTTCACCATGATGGCATGGGCATAAGGGAACTGGTCCCACAGTTCACCCGAGGTGGGCAGCCCAGGTGGCCTGTACTGACCAGCTCAACTACCACCCAGGCCCACAGCTGGGCCTGGGGTTGGTCCACCCTAATATCCACCCCATCTAGGACCTGCTGGAGCTCAGGAAGGGACTGGCCCTGTGAAACGATACCCACAGGAGCTCCATGACTCAGGGCGGCCAAGGGATATCCTAGAGGAGTTTTGGTGAGGACCCAGTGATGATGGTATACCAGAAACCAGAGGTCTTGAACCAGACCAATTGACTCGTGGCAATGAACATTTGCAAGGCAGGCTAATTGGGCAGAATGGTACACTGTGTGACAAACTGCGGCTCCCAATTTGACCAGGACAAATGAAGAGGTTTTGGAGAGGCGGGAAAGATGGAGGAGCAAAGGGGTGTTTCGGGGGAGGGTTTTTTTTTGGTGTTTTTTGTTGTTTGTTTTGTTTCTTTTTTTTGTTTGTTTGTTTTGGTTGGTTGGTTGGTTGGTTACTTGTTTTGATTTGGATTGGTTTGATTTTTTTTTTTTAATTTTCTTTTGGGGGCACTGCAGAGGGGAGGGGAGGCTATGGAAGGACTGAGAGATGAGCAAAATTAGGGTGCATGATGTGAAATTCCCAAAGATTCAATAAAGAAATTACGTTAAATTTTTTAAAAATCATATGACCCATGAGACCATGAAAACCTTAAACTAGGAAAAAGGTGACAGACAAAGAATCTAGGGCATCTCCAAGTACTCAGAATCATACTGTGTACTGTCTAGATGTTCAGTGATTCAAAGACGAAGTCACATAAAGATTATAAAGTATTTTACTAAGAGGGACACATGGATCACCCTGGGAAGGGGAAATAGATGAGATCTCCTGAGTAAACTGGGGGGTGGGGAAGGGGGGTAGAGGGGTGAGGATAGGGAATGAGAATATGAGGGATCTGGAGTTGGGGCAGGAAGGGACAGAGATGGAGAGCAATGAAAGAGATATCTTGAAAGAGGGGGCCATTATGGGGTTAGGGAGAAACCTGATCCCAGGTAAACTCCCAGGAATCCACAACAATGACCCCAGCTAAGACTCCTAGCGATAGTGGAGAGGGTGTCTGAACTGGCCTCCTGTAATCAGATTGGTAACTACCCTAATTGTCATTATAGAACCTTTATCCAGTAACTGATGAGAACAGATGCAGAGATCCACAGCCAAGCACTGGGCCAAGTTCTGAGAGTCCAGTTGAAGAGAGGGAGGATGGATTATTTAAGCAAGGCAGGGACAAGATTATGGTGGGGAAACCCACAGAAATAGCTGACCAGAGCTCGTGGAAGCTCACAGACTCTAGACCAACAGCTAGGGAACCTGCATGGGACCGACCTAGGCCCTCTGCATGTGGGTGACAGTTGTGTAGCTTGGTCTGTTGTGCGACCCCTAGCAGTGGACCAAGATCTGTCCCGGGCACATGAACTGACTTTTGGAACCTATTCCCTATGGTGGGATGCATTGATCGGCCTTGATTCAGGGAGGAGGAGCTTGATCCTTCCTCAACTTGATATGCCATACTTTGTTGACTCCCATGGGAGGGCTTACCCTTTCTGAGGAGTGGATGGGGGCAGGGGGCAGGGGAAGGGATAGAAAGAAGGTGGGGGAAGGAAACAGGAGGAGAGGAGGGAGGGAAAACTGTGGTTGGTAAGTAAAATAAATAGATAGATAGATAGATAGATAGATAGATAGATAGATAGATAGATAGGTATTTTAAACAGAAAGAAGCTGGAAACAACAACATGCTGAACGCAGCTGAAACAGTCCTTAGAAGGAAATGCATACAGGAAGACACAGAATGCTTGTCATGTTAGGAAATGTTACAAACTCTTAAAGCCATGATCTTTAAATAATTAAAAAAAAATTATACCCTCAGAAATAAAGGGAAGCGTTGCAGATGCAGTAAGATTAACAAATGAGACTGGAAGTGGAAAGCAAGCAAGCCAATCTCTGCTCTCTGTAAATATGAATCTCATAAAGGGAGACTACAAAAATGGTCAAAATCAGAGTAGGAGTAGAAATCTCATTTTAGAAACTCAGACACTTAAAAAATATACTCCTCCAAACACATTCATTCTCATCACTTCAACAAGAGGGACCCAGGGGGCAAACGTCCTCCAAGGCGTGAACTAGAGGAGATGCTTGTTCTAGAAGACGTGGATGTGACATGACTATGCAGTGCATTAGGAAGCTGAGCTCAGAGTTAAAACGCTTCCACGAGAAAGAATGCTATGCTGTGTCCATTGACCATCATGAAGCTTTCAGGAAGAAACCATGGCAACTCGGGAGACACTAAAGCCCCAATTTCATTAAAACCACAATTCCCACTACATTTCTTGAGGCCAGTGCTGTCCTGACCCTAAAACCATAAAAGATGCTACCAACAAATGCTAATGATCATATTTCCGATGAACACAGACACTTAAGTAATCAAACAGAATGGGAGCAAAAACTCAAGTGATACCTAAAAAGAGGTAACAAGAGATACACACAGAGGGGTGACCTCAGGAATGAAAGACTGTGTTAGCATTGAAAAAAACCAAACAGTGTAATTATCTATATCATTAGACTCAAAATGGAAAATCTCCATAAGTTTACATCAACAAATAACATAAAACCTTGTAGCCAAATTCAATAGAATGTTATTCACTCCTTGAAAACCTTAATACAAAAGAACTCCTCCAATATGATAAAGAATGTGACAGCCTGTGCCCTTTTCCACACGATGATGACAGTTGAATGCTGTATTGCCCAAGTCAGAAGCAAAGTAAGACATTTTCTCTTATAGCTTCTCTTCAACAGTGAGCTGCTGTCCAAACTAGCTTTAACTATCAACTTGACACAGCCTAGAGCCACCTGAGAAAGGAATTTCAACTGAGGAACTGCCCAGGTCAGATTGGCCTATGGGCATACCTACAGAGATTATCTCGATTGTTAATTGATGTAAGAGGGCCCAGGCCACGATGGGCATCATCGTCCCACAGGACCTGAGTAGAATAGGAACGCTCGCTAAGCATAGTCCCGCAGGCCAGCCAGCAAGCACTCCATTTCTATGGTTTCTGCTTCATACTCTAGCTTGATTTCCTGTCCTCAAAGACGGACTGTGACTTAAAAGTATAAGACAAATAAATTCTTTCCTAGTGTAAGGTACCTTTGCTCAAAGTGTTTTATCACAACAACAGAAAAGAAACTAGTATAGGATGGTAACTAGAAATATTAATGTTTTTAAAGAAATAAACGAGTAGCTCCAAAGGTCTACAATTTTTCCAAATGTTAGTTGACAGGACTCTCTATAAAGTCTTCAAACACTCTAAGAGTCATTAAATTTATAACTGAGTTTAATACAGTTATGTGACAAGAGATTAATAGACATAAAAACATTGTGATTTTTACATATAGAAGACTAATTAGAACTTACAGTAAAAAAAAATCTGTAATGACATCAAAAATGCAATAACTGGATATAAATTTGAAAAAAATATGTGTAAGATCCATGTACTACAAATTTTAAAATGCTGGTTAAAAAAAAAACCAAATTTACGTAGATGAAACCAAATACTACTGTTCTGGCAAAGGAACATAGCAATAAAGCGATTACTAGTGACCTTCTCATACTCGTACATTTATCTTTCTCGGCCATCACCAGAGAAGCTTCCTCCTGCACTAGATGGAAACAAATACAGAGACCCACAGCTGAAAAATGTGCACGGGGTGAGAGATCTTGGAACACTCAGTCCTAAATGAGAATGTCTCCATGAAACCCCTTCCCTCGGGACTCAGGGAACTCAGCAGAGGAGGAGGCAGAGAGATTAGAAGAGTCAGAGGGGATGGAGGACACCCAGGAAAAAAGACCTTCCAAACACAGCAGAAGGGACGAAGGGACGTACATGTGAACTCGGAGACTGTGGCAGCATGCACAGGATCAGCACGGGCCTGCTGGGATCCCAGCACTAAGGTAAAAGTGGCCACAAGCCCACATCCCTAACCGGAAGCTCTCTCCAATTGATAACCACTCCCAAATGAAGAATTAGTTTTCATCTCACTGGGAAGCAAACTGCCCGAACAGGAGGGCTCCATGCCCAGCAGTAATTGCCAAACCAAAACAAGCTTAATCCCATTTTTGGAGGTTCTTTTCCTCCTGGTACTTTGTCAAGACTTTTTTTTTTTTCTTATAACAGGGTTTTGTATTATGATGTTTACTTTTTTGTTTTTTTTCCGGGGTTTCTTTGTGCGAGAGCACGCTTGTGTCTCCGCGTCTATAGCGGTTCTGGAGCTTTCTCTTTGGCTCCTTTTCTTCTGTTTGTTTGTTCTTTGTTTGGTCCTATTCTGGCCTGTTTGTTTGTTTTTAATCTTGTTTTTATTTTTTTGTAAATGCCTATTTGTACTCTAATGAGAGAGAAAAAGGAAAGATATAGGTTAGTTGGGAGTAGTGGGGAGGAGCTGGGAGGAGCTGGGGAAGGGAAGCCATAGTCAGAATATATTGTATGAAAAAAAAAGTAAACTGTTTTCCACTGGATTGGGGGAAAGGGAGGGAAGGAGGGAGGGAGGGAGGGAGGGAAAAGTACACAGTGTTTGTGAGCTAGGGTAGCAGACACTGAAGTGATTCCATTTTACAATTGACCTAGAAGTGGAATATAATCTCACTGAAAATTCTTGAAAAATTTTAAGCAGCCATAGACAGACTTCAGAATTTACATGGAATGGCAAATTTTAAAACGCTGAAATAATGAAAATGGTACTGAAAAATGAGAATGCCACCTGGTTTCAAGACCTAAAGAACTGCACATAAAGGAGAAGGTATGGCTTTGATATTAAAATTGACAAATGTATTTTTGCAATAAAAATATTTAAGAAGTATATTCCTATACTCACAGCCGACTGTTTTTTATGAAGGAGAAACTGCAATTGCAATAGGGAAAGCGGTCTGGAAAGCAAAGGGTGCTAGGTAAGTTGGACTCCCACGTGTGATAAAAGTAACATTTACTTGTATCTTCCATGATACAAAAGTGGAATCAAAGTAGACTATAAACTTAATATAAGTAAAAAATAAGAAAATTTTACAATAAAAAAAGATAAATGAGAACGTTTTCATAAATTAGACGAGACTTCTTAGTTTCTATTCCAAACTATGACCAACTAAAACTTAAGGACTAGATTTCATCAAAAATTTTAAGTATTTCTCTCTTATGTAGAATGCCAAGAATTAAAAATAAGCAATAAGACAAGGACAAAATGTTTGCTAAATGACTGTGTGCCAAAACATCTACACTATGTAAAAACACTGGTAAATTTCATTAACTGGTAACAACAAAAGTGGGCAAATGGTTTTACAAAAGATGATACAGGATAAAGGATGGGGTACGGATGCCTAACTAGGACCCAAATTTCACTGTACATAATGAATCATCAGCAAAGGCAGCTTCGAGCCACAGCAGGCCGGTGAGAACAACTATGAGCAATCAACAGACAACCAAGGCACTGATGACAAGTGCTGCCAATGGGAACTCCCATGAATTCCTGATGCGAAGACAGAGGGGAAACCACGTCTCCAGACACCATCGTGTCTGTCTTACCAAAGTGCTAGGCAAGCACTTACCGCACAGAACTCAGCACTCCACCTGCAGGGATTTAAACAGGTAAAAGAACATAAAAATATATTGACTTAAACAGTGGGATATTTATGGTCACCAAAAAAATTCTGGGACCCGAATCCCTTGAAATGGTACAGAAATCAGCACTCGGCACAGATACACAGTTCAATGCTCGGCAGTGCCGCAGAGCAGCTACCCCTACACACAGCACAATGGCATGGGGAGATCGCAAAGGCATCACGGTAGAAGAAGTCATTTAGGAGAGATTGTAGGCAATTTGGGTTAAAGCAGTAAGAATGCCTCGCGGAAATAATGGTACATATTAGAAAACAACTACTCTAAACTGCTGATATTAGAAAAATGACTCAAATAAAATGTAACTGAAAATTGGATAATTATAAAAGATATGTATTAGGATTCTAATAAAATTATAAGGTAACAAAATAATTATATCTCTATATGAGTAAATACATAATGTTTTATTATGTTTAAGGATTAAAAATTATAACTCCTCTCAATGTTTAATCTTGTAAATCAGGTGTTTTTCCATCAACTACATCCTCCATGTCTTATACATGTTTATTACAAACCTTTAAAAATGATTTTCTGTTATTTCAACTTGAATGAAAGCAGGTTTCCAATCTCCATTGGTTTGCTTGATTCACTTTTGTTATGCAATGGTGAGAATTTGGGCTACAAGTTCTGGTTTTGCTTTGCTTTGCTTTGCTTAAGTACTAACATCACTTATTAGTGGAGATGGAGATGTTAGGGGTGGCGGGTTGCAAGGCGTCTGTGACCCGAACTCCCTAGCCTCTCATTCTCCCTTAACTGATTTCTCGATGTATTAAATGTCGAAAACACCCACACCGCAGGTTGATGATCAGCGGAGAGATTCAAAATGCTTGTCACTGTTCCAAAATTGCTGGGCATTTGAATCAGTTTTTATGAAGTTCATCTTTTGCAGGCTTTGTTGTTGTTGTTGTTTACTCTTTGACAGTTTTGTGTGTGGGTGTAACGATTTTTAGTCATTTTCACCTCAATTATGCTCTCTCCTCCCTACTCCTCACACTGAAACTCCTCTTCTCTCCAACCCATCTCTGCCCCACATTCGTGTCTTCTGTGTGTGTAACACACTGAGTGTAGTCAAGGTTGCTTTCATGAGCACAGATGAGAGTTTAGTATTCAGAACGGACAACTTATCAGTGGATACATCACCAATAAGAAAGTGACCCCCTTTTCTCCAGCTACAATTGACTGTTAATAGTCCCTCCGAGAATCATGGGACCTAATTAAGTCATCCCGATCCCTTGGTGAAATGTTGATAGGCCTAAACTAATGTAGATGTGTACTGCTAACCCCACCGTTATAAGTTTACGTGTGTGCAATGGCCAAGTCACGTCCAGAAGATGTCTTTGTTCAACGAACCTCCCTATCTGCCAGCTCTTCTGTTCTTTCTGCTCCTTCTTCTGCAAGGCTACAGGTTACTTTTAAACATTTTGTCTTCTCTCTCATTTCCTCCACCTTTCACTTTCTATTTTCCTCTTTGCCTCTTTCCCCAAGTCTTAGTTTTAGAATTATATCATTTCCCCCACAAGGTGGCTCATTGTTTTGGGGGGGAAAAAAGTGATGCATGGGCTTTGTGGAGCTCCTGACATTGAGCAACAGAAAGATGATGCAGGTTGCTGAGCCATCTAGAAACTAAGCTCAGTCCCCTCTTCAGGAGTTGTATCTCTTAATTTCCAGGGTCATAGACTATGTAAGGCCCAAGCAAGGCAGCAGGACGCATATTCAATACCCTTCCCAGGAGAGATGGAGCCAACTGAACTCAGCAATGAGCCTGACTACCACCTTCCTCTCTCTGTGGGGCACATCATCCCCAAGGCCATGCCTAGCACATGAATTCGTGAGTTCATGCCCACTTCCTTCAGCTCCTTTTCTAGGTTATGATTATTTTTCCTTTTTTTTTCTTCTAGTTCTGTGGATGTTCTATTTAAAGATTTTTATATCCCCTTATGTGTTTGGAGTAGTCACAGGAGATGGGATGTTGGAGAGTTAAATATGAGTCTGTTGCAAGCTTGGTTAGAGGCTCTGATGTAGAAAATACTCCAAATAAATATTTGCTGAATGAACTTGTTTAAAATGACATCTAAGATAAAACAATATACCTATATTCTACTAAATTCCTTTTTCGGGTTGTTACTTTCAATCTACTAGAGCACATCAAATGAAAATGAGTGCTTCCAGGGTAACAAGAATTAGTCCCTTAGGATGTGTGATCTTGGGCATCTTGGAGGAGACAAGGGTATTTCTGAGTATATTTACCAGCCTTTTCCACATTCATTTTGTTTACATCCTTCCTGCACGAACATATATATCAAAGGTTACATTTTATGCTACTGCATTAGAAACACCACATTTCTGCTATTTTCATCCATCCTGGCAGCCATCCCTGACCCCTGATGATAGGTAGGCATGATAGAAATATCTCTAGACCATGTGGACCAACTCTTTTTATTGAAGGTTTTATTCTTTGATGTACCAGCAGGTTGGTGTCTCTCAGTGTCAAAAGGCTCACAAAGCTTCAAAGACACAGAACACAAAGACTGATCTTGAAAATACAAAATCAAAGGTTCATTTTTTTAATCATATGAGTAAGCCTGACCTTTTTACTTTACACTAGTGAATTTAAAATTTTACCAAAGCATTTATACTCCCCATTGAAATTCAAAAATAGAAATAGTTGATTGCAAAGGTCATTAATTAAAAATTGAAAAGCTATTCCAGGAAAACGCTAACTCATAACTACAGTTAAAATTACAATTATGGAAGAAAAAAGTCATAATTTTTCAACTTTATAGCAATCCAACAAATGTTAGCCAAAAAACATGACTATTAAAAACTTAATAATGAACAGGATATTTAATAATAACAAAATGTTTCCCTACAAATTTGTTAATTAGAAAAGGAATGGAAAGTAGCTTTTCAGTGCAAGAATCTATTGGACACCCTTTAGCCAAGTGACGAAATTGAAAGTAACCAATAAAAGAAACAGCTATTATACCCTAGATACAATAAACCCACAAGGACATGTTGTTTCTCTACTATTCATGCTGAAGATGGTTTCAGGTGAAACCAGCTATGATGAAAAATAGTCAGGTAAGCTTCAGTCCACAAAGCAATCTCCTGTGGTCCCTAGAAATTTAAGATCAAGAAACACAAAGAATGTTGGAGAATGCTTCAAATAAAGAGAGAATGGAAAAGCAGCAACTGAACACAATGTGCAGTCTTGCACCAGAGGCTGGACCTGGAGGAACAAGAACTATAGGAGACTGTAAGAGGGGTGGAAATTACAAGTCATGACTGATTTCATGATAGCATTGGATTAGTTTCTATTTCCTGGTTTTGATCATTGCTGTGTGTTTATATAAGAGAATGGTCTTCTTTTTCCATGTTTGATACTATCAGGAAAAGGGGGTGATGGGTACCAAAAATGCTTACAGCAGAATGCCAAATATTTACTTAATACAAAACACTGCAAGACATTTGTCACGTTTCCTGAATCATTTGTTGGAACATTTTTTAAAAATTATCTTTAGGGAAATCTTGCTACTTCATACACACACACACACACACACACACACACACACACACACACAGTACTGTGTATATCGTTTGGGTATTTACTAGCTATGATTAAGCTTTACATGATCCAACCATTAAATTTACTAATTGTATTCATTCAGTCTTGCCTTTCCCCTGTCTAAGCCATTCTTCATTATATTTTTATAATATTCTCTCTGCTGCAGAGTCCAAACATATAGAAGTTATTCCTATGCTTTTTGCCAACCTTTTCCATGGCTCAAATTATTATATTCATAAGTTTTGTTAGTCCTACTTTCTTTCAAACCACTCTCTTCTAACTCCATTACCCTTTCCCTAATCCAAGTCCACTAGTGCATCTCACCAATACTACACTAGCAGTCCTACCTGGTCACATGTGTTCTTCAGTCACACCAGCCTTTCTGCTGTCCCTTAGTAAGCTAAACTGAGTGATTCTCACCTTGGGGCCTTCGTGATTGCTCTCTGAAATACTGACACTCCAGGGTTTCAGGGCTGTCTCGTTTGTAACATGTAGACCTTAGCTCGGTTGTCACCTGCTCAGGGAAGCCTTTCCTATGGACATTTTATAAAGGAGCCACACTCAAATTTTCCATGCCATTACTTGAACATTTTTTATGGCAATTTGCACACACTAATCTGTTGTAGAATATTATTTTAATTGGGCAAAGATATGTTACATTTGTTTATGCTGTGGAATATTACTTTAACTGTGTAAAGGTGTGTTAATTTGTTTACACAGCATTTGTTTAATTATGTAAAGGTGTGTTGCATTTGTATCACCTTGCCTGCCTAAGGCACCTGATTGGTCTAATAAAGAGCTAAATGGTCAACAGCTAGGCAGAGAAAGGACAGGCAAGGCTGGCAGGCAGAGAGAATAAATAGGAGGAGAAATCTAGTCTCAGGAGAGAAGAATGAGAGAAGAAAAAGAAGAAGAGAAAGAGGGAGAAAAAGAGGGACATGCTCAGGGCCAGAAACCAGGTAGCCACCAGCCAACCAGACACAGAGGAAGCAGGTAAGTAGGACATATAGAATGAAAGAAAGGTAAAAAGCCCAAGTCAAAATATAGATAAAGAGAAGCAGGTTAATTTAAGTTAAAAGAGCTAGCCAGAAACAAGCCTAAGCTAAGCCGAGCATTCATAACTAATAACAGTCTCCATGTCATGATTTGGGAGCTGGTTGTGGCCCAAAAGAAAAAGCCTGGTACCCTGATCTTAATATTCTAGTTATTTGTCTTCTCCATTAAAAGGGCCTTAAGAGAAAAGAGCTTGCCTTCCCTATTAATCCCTATTGGCTGAGGAAATTGTATATGATTAATAAATGGTTATCAGTGAGTGAAAATGAACAAATTGTTCATCAAATGAATGGAAACTAAGTGCTACATTAGAAACACAGCCTTGTAATATTTCTACAGAACAACATCTCACTGTGCATTGTTCTAGTCAGCAATTTGAGACCATGTTGGCTTTGGGTAAACAGTGAACTTGTTGATAAAAGGAAAGCAAAAACATCTCTCTTCAAGTCTAGACAAATCATTCCTGCAGACAACCTAAGCCTTGAATCTAGACCTATGGATGCTGAAAGTTTGCTCAGAATACCATTAATTGCTAAATGTTTGCAACTGGAAGACTGCCATAAATATAAATGGAAACCTGGGATCTTTGCCTTGCTGCATATGGTGTGCCCTTTGAGTTCAAATTTATTCAGATGACTCTCATATTTTAAAAGCATCATCTTTTTGTAATAAGGAAAATTTGACACATACTAAGTAGAAAAATTATCCTGTATTTTAAAACATATAGGAAGAACTGACCATTTTTAACAAAAGATAGTAGGGATAATATTAATATAGCACTTGGAAAGACCTATATGCACCAAGAATCTTCTACCTGTTATGTATCATCTATCTATCTGTCTATCTATCTATCTATCTATCTACCTCTCTATCATTTACCTATCCATTTGTTCTATATCTAGTATCACCTCTCTATCATATTTATGTATGATATATATCATTTTTCATGAAGCTATTGCAAAATTCTATGCTTCTAACCACTAAGCTACATGCATTTCAAAGGACCTGAATACAGCAACTCAGAAGAGAAGCATATGAATGTTTCTACTGCTAAGTTCCCAGGGGAAGCCCACAAGAGCCGACGACTGGTTTCCTGAAGTTAGTACATCCTTATGAATTGACAGTGTCTTCCTAAAGTAATAGAAGCAATCAGAAACCACACCGAGAAAGCACCATTGGAAGCTCGACACTGTGGAGAGAGAGGAGGGAGCTGTCTTCACTTGTTGCTACTGCATTAGCACACTGTCAAACGAATATGCTGATAAATGAAGACAGGAAGAATTGGGTCAAGAGGATCAGCCTTCTTGGAAAGCTGTCTCGGCAAGATGCTATCAGTGAGGCATCAAACTGGAAGTTTCTTAGAGCTGTGGTCATGTCCAACGTTCTATTTGTCACTGAGACCTTTACCTGACATAAATGTCACACCCAACTCCTGAAGCCACTCCATCACTGTCATCTGTGACTGATGGCTAGCATCCTATGACAAGGCAGGGTCCATGGAAGGGTGGCCACCATTCAGCCACTTTACTGGCCTTAAGTTAAGTACTTTAACCTTTT
The DNA here is from genome assembly GCA_902168405.1 of Peromyscus aztecus. Taxonomy (NCBI): domain Eukaryota; kingdom Metazoa; phylum Chordata; class Mammalia; order Rodentia; family Cricetidae; genus Peromyscus; species Peromyscus aztecus. The sequence goes on from CABHPQ010146524.1 coordinate 65,872, forward strand.
AACTAGATCAAGACTCAGAATGGCAGTCTGAATGCAGCAAAATACTACTTTATTTTTATCTTCAGTGTCCAATTTATTTAATGAAGATTTTAATTTTCTATTTAGATGACCATGCCATCTCATTGTCATATATAAATAAAGACATTAAATGTGTGCTTTAACAACTTGATAATTCAAAAAATTATGCACATATGACTCCAGATTATTATCTGGGACTCATCACTAGTAAAACTGTAAAGGGACACATCCCTTAATGACAGAGGTGCATTCTGAAAAATGTGCCATTACATCACGTGACTATTATGGACAATACCTACATCAACTTAGATGTAACTACACCAACTTGCTGCACATCTAGTCTATATGACATAAACGCTGGTAGACAAAGGCATGACATATATAATATAGAATAAAACATGTTTATTATGCTATGTTTGACAAATATATTACAAATTATATGTATATATATTTATAGTAATATATATGTATGTGTGTGTATATATATATATATACATAAATATATCCCACTCTTTGTTTCTAGGGCCATGATGAAGAAAACAGTATGAGATGAAATCAAGTACAAGAGAAAATGGCCCAACTCAGATATGGTAAAACTATATGAGGCTGATGATAGAATCACATAGTATGCTACTTGTAATAAACTTTCTTCTATATGAAAGTTTACACTAAAAGTTATATATGATAGTATAGTAAATCTGTAAGCCAGCAACATAGTTATGTGTTATCATTACCTAGTATTAACTCATACACATACGTGACTGACAGTGTGGCACTGTTGACACCAACATTGCCATAAGCCAGCAGTAAACACATGACGTTACATGACTAGCTAATACAATGTCACAGGAAATGGGAATGTTTTAGCTGCATCATAGTCCTGTGAGATCACCATTGTAGACAAGGACCATTGTTGACTGAAACATCATCATTATTCACATGACTTAATAAAATGTATGCACAGGTGTGTCTACAAAGCCACCATCTCTGTATTACTCTTCTTCATAGTGGGGCTTGAACCAGAGAGTTTTTGCATGCTAGGCAAGTTCTTGCTCTACCACTGCACTACATTCACGACATGTCTTTCCTTTTTATTTTAAAATCAAATTTTCCTAAGTTGCCCAGGCTCCCTTTGAACTCTCCCTGTAGCTCACACAGGTCTTGAACAGGAGAATCTCCTGCCTCAGCCTCCTGAGTACCACCAAGTCTAGCGGCATTGTGGATGAAAGTAACCATTTTGCATGTTAACTAAATTATGAGTGATACCAGAATTGACTGAATTAGTCCCAGCACTTGCATGCAACATGGTACTAAGAACTCCTAATTTGTTAGAAAAAAATAGCAGTGTATTAATTCATCCTTCAGTTATTTACTACCTACTCTACATTGGCTCCCTTCTGCTCTAGTAATGAGACAGGGCAATGCTCCTGCAGGAACGATCCTGCTCTCGTGACATTCATTCTAAAGACATGTAACGAATTGGGAAAAATATGTGCCTCATCCAGGTAACTAAAAACAGGAGATTTTAAAAAGCATGTGCTAGATAAGTCTCAGAGGTGTAAAACAAATGAAATATATTCATATATTCACCATGTGAGGGCTACTGTTGGAACAGAAAAAAAGAGATATGTGGAGAGATTGGATGTCACCAAAGAAAAGCCAGTAGCTACATTAACAGACTCCTCATATCCCATGACAGTGTGGAGCAAGAGACAGCAGCAGTCTATATCAACACAGGGGAATGGGAAAAAACAACCTCCCCAAAAAAATCTTTGAAAAAAATTAGAAGAAAAAAAAAGACACAGAATGTCAAGGTCATAATTCACAAAGAAAGCTTCTTCAGTGACATAATTTGGCCCTATAGGCTATTCCTCATGACAAATCAACTATAAACAAACAATTTGCATGTTGAGAAAAAGACCAAAGAATGAAATTTTGTTTTTTTCAATGTTCACTTTTTGGTTTTGTTGTCTCCTATAATCAAACATTCTCTCTTCAAGTAAGTATGATTCAATAAGTCAAGTAACTTGAATGAATTGTGACTTTCATTCAAATGATAGATAGATAGATAGATAGATGATTGATAGATGGATAGATAGAGAAGAGATAGATGATAGATAGGTAGATAGATAAGTAGATAAGTAGATAGATAGGTAGATAGATAGATAGATAGATAGATGAGAGATAGAAGAGATAGATAGAAGAGATAGATTATAGATAGGTAGGTAGATAAGTAGATACATAGATAGATAGATAGATAGATAGATAGATAGATAGATAGATAGATAGATAGATAGATAGATAGACAGACAGATATTGTTTTCTCCTCTTTCCACTAAGGTGAATTCATTTCTAAATTTTAAAGATCATAGAACAATAAACCTATGCTTCTAAAATTATGAAAAAATCAAAACCGAAAGCACAGAAATGAGAATGGGAAATACAATGCACGAAGGCTGTCCAGAGGAGTAACTTTTTTATAGTAACTAGGGCTTGATTTATTGGCTGTGCACAGGAGAGGAGAGACTTGATTCCTAAGGCATACTACTTACAAAATCCATCTCTTGCAATTCCAGTTTGAATTATGAATGCACACTTACACATTGAATGAAATAATGGGTTCATATTTATGCTTATCTGAAAAACGGTATTTTAAAGGAAAATATATTTATCTCAGCCATGTTACCCAGACTTACCTTGAAGTCATGATCCCTGCCTCAGCCCCACCCATGTAGGTATCACAGGTGTACGTCTTCAAAATTAGCTTTTTTCAAACCTTCTTAACCCTACCAAGCTAGAAATCATATACACTTAAATTTTTAAATCAAACTACTAAACATCAAGAACAAAGAGAAAGATATTAAAAGTGACCAGAGGGAAAATATATGTGTGCCCAAAAACAAAGATAAAGGGAATAGCAGATTTTTATGTGTATAGCTAGTACAAGATAGAAAATAACACAAGAAAGAAATGGTCAAACTGTGTTTAAAGAAACAACACTCTCAACACAGAATTCATTCCCCATAAAATAGTCTCCCTCAGATATTAAGGTACAATAAGCAATTTTCAGATGGACTTAAAGAATCCATCTCCAGTGGGCTCATATATTTTGTGCCATAAAAATATGTTTACAAAAGTCCTTCAGGCAAAAGGAAAATAGCACCCGGTAACTCTGGATTCTGCAAAGGAATGGTGACTAACAGAAGCAGTAACTATGTGAACACAGAGCGAGTTCCAGGCAGGACTACACGGTGAGACCCTGTCTTGATAAAGGAGAAAATTTGTATATGCACAGATGCGCGGTGGTATATTATTAAATCATAAAGAGGAAGGAAGTCCTGTGATTTGGACAAAAATGAGTGGAACCAGAGGACATCTGATTCACCTAAGAAATGTAAAGACCGAAGTATCATGTGTTTTTTCTCATACACTGAAACAAAATGGTAAGCTTTTTAAATGAACTCTAAAAGGAAGGAGTGCTGGGGACAAGAAAGAGGCAGGAGTAAGACGGGAGGCTGGCGTGGTGAGCATGGGGAACAGAATCAAAGCATGATAAGCTCATGGATGTATCAGCAAAACCACTGATCTGTACAATATGTGTTAATATTTCTTTAAAAAAGTATTTTGTGTCCACAAAAATGCCCATTTATGGGGAAAAGCCACAGAAAGGCTGCCTATGGTATATCACAATGCTCATGAGTGATCCTAAAGTCTAGGCAAAGACTTGTGTAAGGCCAGGTAAGGGGGGGCAGATGCGATGCCATCATTAATCCTCTTCCCTTCATTGTCCTGCTTCTGTGGCTGAAGCTATAGTGAGAAGCAAAGGTGTAGCTGAGAACTGGGAACTGTGTTCACATCTGCTGTCCTGTGGAATGCTTGGGGAATTGTTTATGCAGGGCCCCACCACTTGATTAAACAAGGAACTGGGCAGAATCACCAAAGGCCCCTGTCTTCACAGCCATATATAGTCTGGAAGCACCTACTCCAGTTTCTGTGAAACACTCATGAAATGTAAGAGCATCCAGACCTTTCAGAAGTCCAGAGCCTGCACAGGAAGTCATCTGCAAGCTATTGCACTACTTAGAGCAAGGAGACAGGTTATTTTCATAGCTTTTATTATAAGTAAGTCATTTTGTGTCATTGATTGTTAGAATGACCTGGCTAGCAGGTCAAAGAATGCAAGAAAATAAGTTCTTTAGCTCAAAGAAAAATGTGTTTGAATTAGAAACTATGCTTCAGAAACCCAACCTTTTATTATGTAGTTAAAAAAAAATAAGATACTGCAATTACTAAAATGTCTCTTGAAATTATTTCTCCCCACTCTGGAGATGGTGTTGAGTGTGTAGATAGTCACATGGGCACTGTTCCCTTTATTCCTTGGACAGAGCCCACAAGGCAGACCCTGCTATTCCCTTTCCACATAAGAAACAAGCTCCGAGGACTGACTGAACTGTAACAAAGAACTGAAGTCTTCAGACAGCACATACGGCCCGTACCATGTTCCCTCAGATAGTTTTGGCTGACGAATTAAATCTAAACAACCAGCCCAGGTGAAAATTATATCTAAAAGCATACTCTTCTTCGTTTGGAGGAGAATGAATGAAAAAAATTCCACTTTGTTTAATATTGATTTTGATGTCAGAGCTGAGGTCTAAATTTAGCTACCAAATTGACTGTTTTATTTTTCCTGACAAATTAACCTAATTGAGTTGCTTTGGTGTCATCCATTACACTCAATCAAAAACCCTGGGTGAGTATTCTTCACTTTTGTAAAAAATAACAAGTCAATGACTCACTGTTTCAAACACATTTGCTTTACCATGATAGGTTCCCTACTCTGAAAGTAGCACGTTTCTTCAAATTATAATTACTTTTATCCTTAAAAGAATCATTTAACTTAGTATTCCATTTCATCCTTTCCTGTTAATCAAATGGAATGTAGACTATCTAAGACACAATCAGAGATGAAAACAGAAACAAAATGCATCATCCTCTTACAGTATAGTCCAAGCACGTTAAGAGAATGATGGAGACTAGGATCCCCAGAAGTCTTCATGAACACTAAAGACAACCACTATGGCAGTCATTAGTGAGGTGAGGTGGTAAGGATCCCATACCCTTTAACAGACTGATTCTTTGCATCCTTTTAGTGAACTCGAGTCCTGTCAGCAGCCCTTCCATTCCTCTACAAACAAAACCTACACTCCCAAGTAAGACCTCACTGGGCGCGGTAAGGGTAAGTATTGGTTCAGTGGTAGAAAACATGAGGTTGAAGAGACGCAAAACACAAAGCGGAGACAACTCTTCGAGCTACTAGTTGTCAAGGTGAAAAATGAAGTCAGCTTGGCCTGGAGGAGCACAGTGCAGACTGGGAGAGGGGACCCAAATGGGTTTTGTGGGGCAAGTTCAGGTGTAACTGGACCCAAGACAGTATTCAGGAACCCTGGAGAGGAAAAGGGCGCATGGAAATCTCATTTGAGAAACGCAAGCTTCACAAAGCTGACGGCAAAAGCCCCCTGTGTTTGTTTCCTCGCCTTTGTCTTTTCTTGCTTCATAACTGAAGAGGAAAATGCCCTATTACCATCCACAATCCATACAGCGATGTTTTAAACTTCTTGTAACTAAGGAAGCCACAGAGAAAACAGTCGGGATTTTAGCTTTTCTTTTTAAGTTATGGAGAGTAAAAAAGGAAAAAAAATATCTACCCAGTAACAACGATCAACAACAACAGCTGAAAATAATAGAGTTGGGAGTGTGGTGATGGCTCAGTGGGTCAAATGTGTGCTATGTGAGAGTGAGAACCGGAGTCTCATGTTCAGTAGCCACGTAAGAAGTTAGGCATGGTGGCACATGTCTTAACCCCATTGCTGGAGTGAGATCAGAGATAAGAGAAGGAACCAAGGTTTGCTGGATAGCCAGCCTAGTCAAAATGGCAACCATGGGTTCAGCCAGAAACCTTGTCTCAATACTTAAGGTGGAGAGCAAAGCTGATCTCTGGTCTCCACACACACATACATAGGCAAGCACATCATCCATCACACATGCCTGGTACACACACACACACACACACACACACACACACACACACACATACACACTAAAACAAATTCATTAAGGAGCACAAATAATATGGTTTTTAAAGATAATCAGGAGAAAAGGCTCACATTTTATTTTTCTAAAAAGGACATACAGGAGATTGTGAAAATAGAAAATAAAATATCCAAACAAGCTGCTTTTTAAGCATATTAAAATACTTCAAAACATTGAGAAGATGCTAAAGTATAATAAAAAATGAAAATGCAGGATATAGGACAGCATGGGCAGAACTGATGAAGATGAGTTCATATAAAGCCACTTATTAAACAAAACACTAAATTGACAATGATAGAATTTTATGTCAACAAAACGTAAATTCCACAAAAAGACATAAAGATCATCAGAGCTGCTTTCATATACATTTCAGAAACTTGCAAATGTAGAGCATATTCCAGTGATTTAAGGAAAAATAAATCATTACCTAATACTGTGTTTAATAGCTGGGTAAAAATATCTCAATGCTTAAATATTATGAACATGATATATCACAGCAACTAGTTAGAGGGAAAAAATGTGCTCAACAAGTGAATAAGAACTGCTAAGTCACTGGGTAGTGGTAGTGCACGCCTTTAATCCCAGAGCAGATGTGGGTGGATCTCTGTGAGTTCAAGGCCAGCCTGGTCTACAGAACAAGTTCCAGGACAGCCAGAGCTACGCAGAGAAACTATCTAGAAAAAAAAAAAAAAAAAAAAAAAAAAAAAAAAAAAAAAGGACCTGCTAAGTCCTGACAAGCACATGTTAAACTCCTAACCAGCCATGCCCAGGCAAACCTTCAACAGCAAGGAATCTGCCTTTTCACAGGGTGACTCAAAAATATTTATTAGCCAGCATATGTTTACAATATTGCCTGGATACCCTAGTCTAGAAAAATTAAAGAAAGAGAAATATGCTTGTTACTATAGGTGAGAGGATATACAACATAGATAGATGGTTGAACATGAAAACTTCAAGACAAATGAGAGAGTTCAAAGGTTCCGTTAAATATAATGATCATAAATCAATAGTCACGATATTGAGGAACCACTTCACTAACTCCCCATGGGAGGCCTTACCCTTTCTGGAGAGTGGATGGGGGTTGGGGAGAGAGGTGAGGGGGAGGGGGAGGGGGGGAGGGAGGGGGGACTGTGGTTGGTATGCAAAATGAATAAAAAAAACATACATACATGGTAGATAATCTCATTTATAGATGAAACATCTAAGTGAAATGGAATTATTATTTCCCAATAATTCAAATTAAAATTCAAGTAAATTATTAAGTTTGATCTTTAAATCTACAGAGAAGGATGATAGATACATAAGATCAAGTTACTCATAAGAACTGAAGAAGAGGATTGGCTCTGACATAAAGACTCATAGTAGAGCTATAACCACTAAAACCGCAAAGAGTCTTAGCAATAGTGAAGAGGGTGCTGAACTGTCCATCTAAGGTAATCAGACTGCTGACTACCCTATTTGTCATCATAGAACCTCCATCCAGGAACTGACAGAAGCAGATACAGAGATCCACAGCCAAGCACTGGGCCTAGCTCTGGGAGTCCTGTTGAAGAGAGGAAGGAGGGATCATATGAGCAAAGGAGGTCAAGATCATGACTGGGAAACCCACAGAGACAGCTGACCTGAGCTCGTGGGACCTCACAGACTCTGGACCAACTAGGCAGCCTGCATGGGACTGACCTAGACCCTCTGCATATGGGTGACAGTTGTGTAGCTTGGTCTGTTTATAGGGCCCTGGCACCCCTGGTGCATGAGCTGTCTTTTTGGAGCCCATTCCCTATGGTGGGATGCCTTGCTCAGCCTTAATGTAGAGGAGAAGGGCTTGGTCCTAACTCAACTTGATATGCCAGGCTTCACTAACTCCCCATGGGAGGCCTTACCCTTTCTGGAGAGTGGATGGGGGTTGGGGAGAGAGGGGAGGGGGAGTGGGAGGAGGGAGGGGGGACTGTGGTTGGTATGCAAAATGAATAAAAAACTTAAAACAAGAAAAGAAAATATAAGAAAATAAAATAACAAAAAAAGACAGGAGACTGAGCCAGGCAGATTTCTATGAGTTTGAGCCCAGCCTGGTCTACAAATCAAGATCCAGGACAGGCACCAAAAAAACACAAAAAAAACCCTTCCCCCAAAAAAAAAAAAAAAAAAAAAAAAAAAACACTGTAGTATTAGCACATAAACAAACAGAACACGGGACTCAGAAGATACTGGGTGTGTATGGTATATGACAAGTGTAGCTGTACAAACCTTTTGCAAAAGAATTACATACATGGAATGCAAGATAAATTGTACTGCATATGGGAAAACAATAAAATCAAATCACTACAAAGTGCTGCACACTAAATATTTTTTAAAAAGATCTATTTATTTATTATGTATACAGTGTTCTGCCTGCATGTATGCCTGCAAGCCAGAAGAGGGCACCAGAGCTCATTACAGATGGTTGTGAGCCACCATGTGGTTGCTGGGAATTGAACTCAGGACCTCTGGAAGAGTAGCCAGTGCTCTTAACCTCTGAGCCATCTCTCCAGCCCCTAAATATTTTAATATTATAAAATATTTCAGACAGGTTAAACCCTTTAAGTGTGAGATCAAAACTGTGGTTGTCTGTTAAAAACATGTCACAATATATTTAGGTAAGAAGAAAGAAAATATTTTTAAACAAGATACAAGCACTTAGAACACTTAGAGAATATAAGTAATTAAAAAACAAAAACAAGCAAATAAATCCTAAGGAAAATGCACAGAAAATATAAACTTTGGGGAAATATGGGGTGAGGATTTTAATTTAACTTCAATTTGTGATCAAAAGAGTCAAACAAAGAATAGAAAAATTAGCACAAGAAATATGAATCA
>CABHPQ010146525.1:0-11794 GCA_902168405.1 Peromyscus aztecus
TTTAATAAATAAATGGAAATTTCTCTTTGTCCTTTCAAACATATTATTAATTAGAACAAAAGCAATATTTTCATATTTTATGTACAAAATATAAATATAACTGTATCAATGAATTAAATCTTGGTTATTTTATTTGATAGTTTAATAATTAATTGAATGAGATAATTAATATTTATTAAAATTTACCCTTAGAGACCTATAAATTAGCTTTCTTTGTGTACATTTGTGTCTTTAAGTTAGCATCTAAATATTAAAATGATCGTATTCAAGATAATTTTCTTCACCAAATAGTCTCTCAAAATACTACCCATAACCTACTAACTATGGACTTGTATACTCGACATATTCTATAGAATTGAAAACATACACTGTATGATTTTCTCCTATTTTCACCTATTAAAATATAGATTTTTTTATACTCTAGTTATGGTTTATCTTGCCATTACAGGTCCTTCCCAACTTTTATTTCATCCAACCCACATCATTTCTTTCTCTTTAGGAAACAAAAAGACACCTAAAAATCAATGGTAAAATAAAATATAACAAAAAATCTAGAATCTAACAAAAAAAAAAGAATAAAAGCCAAAGTAAAAGCACTAGAAACACATATAACACAGAGACACACACGTTTGCACACACAGAAATCCCATGGAAACACGAAACCATAAAGTATATGCCAAAGGCCTGTAAAGTTAAAAAGAAAAATGTCCTTTAAATAATTATGGAACAACAACAACAACAACAAAAAAAAACCCTCCAAAAATGCTATTGAGTTCACTACATGCTGGCCATCTACTGATGGATATGGGACTTTACTCGAGAGTAGTTTGTATACCCAGTGACACTCCATTGGAGAAAACTAAATCTTAATTTTGAGCCAGTTATCAATTGGAGGTAGCTTTTGGTTATGGATAGGAGCTTGAATCCACTTCTTTCATTACCATGAACCCTTCTGGCACAGACCCATTCCGGTGTACCTTGCTGTATCAGTCTCTGTGAGTTCATAGCTGTGTTGATTCTGCTCTGTCTAGAAGCCTTGCTTCTTCAGTTTCCTCCATCCCCTCTGATTTTAAAATTTCTGCCTCCTCTACTGCAGGGTTCCCTGAGCAGTAGGACGGAATATTCCAAGGTCCTCTATTCTATGCACATTTGTCCAGCTATGGGTCTCCACAAATATTCTCATTTCTTGAAGGAGGAAGCTTCTCGGAGCAGGACGCTCATGTATGAGTATAGTAGAATGTCCATAGGAGTCATTGTATGGACATGATCCTTTAGCAGAACAGGAATATTTGGTTTTCCCATAGGTGCCTGGCCTATCTGTTATCAGTTCTTGACCACCTCAGCAGTATCAGGTCTTGGCTAGTTACTTCCACAAGCTTTGGGCCACTATCGCATTAGCACAACTTTCAGTCGCATCACCATTATGGATCACGTTATTTGTAGCTGGGTTATTTATCTTTCTCCTTTTGTAGCTTGTAGAGTACTTTCCAGTATCACCAACACCAGTCAGCAGGGATTTAAGGCTGTAGGTAGGCACCAACTCAACTTCTCCATATTCAATGAGTTGTGTAGGTGTCATTTCAGAAACCAGTGCCTTGTCCCAGATTGTGGAGAGAAACCAGTTGCCTTGACAATAGCCTGGCATATTTTGGGGATGATAACAGTGATTCAATTAAATGTACTCCATTCCCAGAACCAGAGGCTACATTTGATGAAGAGAGATGTCCTGTTGAGGCTCAATCTCCCTCATTACTTCATAATTCCATTTAAATCTCCTTCATGAGTGTTTATGTTTTAGGAAGCTTCTATTCTATTAGACTTCCATACAACTCTTCAAATGGCCCTGAGTTTTAGATTTCTCTCCCTGTATTTCCTCACTCACCACCCTCTTTCCTCTCATTGCCTGTTTAATTTTCCTTCTCCAGTACTTCTCCCAGCATAGACCTCATCCATCCATAATTATCTAGCTATTTCCTCTTCCCAGAGAGAGATATGTGCCCCTCCCCTAATTTATATGTAACCTCTACTAACATTCATATATAAGTGATCATGTACAATATTTGTCTTTTGGAGTTTGAGTTAGCTCACTTAGGATGAATGTTTTCTAGCTCCATTCATTTTTCTGAGAATTTCATGATTTCTACTTTTGTCTTTCATTGAAAATAGATTTTTTTCTTACATATTATACACTGATTTTAGTTTTTCTTCCCTCTACCACTTCCAATTCCTCCCCCTTCCCTAACCATCCAGACCTACCCCATCTCTGTCTCTCATTAGAAAACAAACAGTTTTCTAAAGGATAATAATAAAATAAAATAAAATAAAACAAAATTAACACATTAGAATAGGACAGAACAAAAGAGGTGGAAAAGAAAAAATGCAAGAAACAGAAATAGATGTTGAGACTACTCATTCATACACTCAGGAATCCCTTCACTAAAGTATATATATATTTATACACACACACACACACACACACAAACAAATGACTGGCAGGGTGGGAAGAGAAAAGATTATATATATATATGGCCAGGGGATGTACACCAATAAGAAGCACCCCTCCATGGCCTCTGCATAAGCTCCTGTCTCCAGGTTCCTATCCCAACTTCCTTTGGTGATGAACAATGATGTGGAAGTATAAGCTGACTTAACCCTTTACTCCCGTACTTGCTCTTTGGTCATAGTGTTTCATCACAGCAATAGAAACCCTAACTGAGACACTTCTCTAGCAGAGCCAGCCGGGGTTCTTCTAGTGAAAATCAGAAGGTTAAAATTAAAATTAAATTGATATCAATTTAAACAGTATAAAATAAAAAAAATTAAAATAGGTTTGATCATTTTGATTTAGAAAGTCTTTATTTCTTGGTGTCCTCCAGACCCTCTGGCTATTATATTCTTTCTACTTCCTCTTTAACAGGGTTCTCTGAACCCTGACAGGAGGAATTTTGTAAAGAAATGTCATTTATAACTGTTGTTTTCATGATCACGCACACTCTGCCTAATGACTGGCTGTAGGTATCTTCATTTCTTCCCATCTCCTATAGGAGTAAGCATCTCTGATAATGGCTGAGGAAGTCACTGATCTTTAATATAGCAGAATGTCATTGGGAGTCATTTGATTGCCATACTTTTGTTTTTGCTTCTGTTTTGTCCTTGCTCTTATTGCTTTTTAGAACATTAGTATTTGGTTTTACCCTAGATCCCTGGGCCATTTAGTCTCAGGTTCTTGGTAAAAAGCAGTGTTGGTATGGGTTCCACTTGTTGAGTGGTCCTTAAGTCAAATCAGATATTGATTGGTTACAACCTCAACCTTTGTATCACTTTCGGACTGGTGTATCTTGCTGACAGGACACTATTGTATTTCAAAGGTTTTAGAGCTGTTTTGGTGTGTGTGTTTCTTCTATGGTAGCTTGCAGAGTACCTCTGTACCAAAGACCCAAGCACATAGTGGTGAAGGCTCTATGTGGTTACTATATCATCTTCTCTGTATTCAGTGAGTTGTGTAGGTATTGTCTTCAGCAATAGGGCCTTGCTGTCAGATTTTGGAGAGCAATCAATCGTCTTAGCAAGAGTCTGAGGTGTTTTGGTGTTCCCATGGGAACCCTCTGGCCAACAATTCAATTATCTATGCCATTTCCTGTATTGAGAGCTTCATTTGAGGATGAGAGATAGCCAGCTGGGATTCGTTTTCCCCCATTGTTTTATTTAGATCTCCTGCATATCTGTACATATTTACTACTTAAGTTTATTTTATTTCATTTCTGAACAGGAACCCCATTTTATACCAGGCTCACCAATTCAACTAGACCAGATAGCCAATGAGCTCCAGGGAGCCAATTATCTCAGCCCTTGAGGACTGGTGTGATAAATACATGCCCTAGTGCTTGCCTTTTGAACCTCTGTTCTGGATATCTGAACTCAGGACATCTTGTTTGCATGCATGGCACTCTAGTGACTCATGTATCTCCCATCTCCTTTCTTCTTTTCTTAAGTTTAATATATCAGGGTTTTTTTTTTGTCAGAACATATGAAAAAAGAAGATGTAGTTGATTTACAAATGGTCGCACTGCAACTTTCCCCAATTCCAGTCTCCTTTCTCCTCTGTCTTTATTATGATATGCTCATATAGTTCATTATTTCACTCAATCCTTTATAACATATAGAAAATGAATCAAATATTTTATTCTCCATTGACTCTGAGGATAAATAATACCTAATTTTTCTTTCCTTACTTCTATGTATATCCAATGGGCTGAATAGAAGTAAAAAAAAATTGATTCTAACAGAAATGAATGTTTACCTTATAATACAAAGTTTAAACTTAAATCCGCAGCCTATAATATCCAAAAGACATTACAGAAAAATATAATACTGATATTTTAGGTCTGCTTTTTCTATGTACATAAAAATGAGATCTTTGGAGAGTTTAATGTATATAGGTAGATACTTTAACAGTTACCTTGTACTGGAAATAAAACATAACTCTTCAATTTCCGCTGGTATTTGCTTTTGGATCTTTTGTGTTGTTGATAGATAATAAATCCCTAAGGCTCTGCAGGGCTAGGGTACTTACTTTTCTCTCTGTGATCTTCATTTTATGTGCCAACTTGCCTCTGCAATGGAATGAATAGATGACACATATTTCTAGAGCTGCGTCAGAGTTGTTATAGATAGCATTGGCACATGAACCTGAAAACGTACTGAAGTATATTTCTGTTGCCAATGTGAATAGACATTGTCGTACCATTCAGGCCAGGAGAGCAAAATTTCAAGCAGGAAGAATTCATTTTTTTGTTGTTATTGCTGTTTCCCCACCTAAGTACAGAAGCTGAACATTTCATTTTGCTTTCTTCTGCCCTTATTTAGATGTACATGAGTGACTATTCCTCTCAGTCTTTTCTTTCTGATTGCAGACAGCTGATCAGGGATTTTGTCACTTCACAGACTCCATGATGTCATTAAATTATTTATTGTTTATGTCTTTCTTTTCTCATTTTTTTCTATGTGATAGCACCATATTATTAAAAGTAACTAATTCATAGTACACCATTTTTCATTAAAGATAATGATCTTCATATAATCTCTTAAAATAAACGTCCTGTAAATTATTGAGGCATTATGTGTGAAAATTTTTGAAAAAGCACGAGGAGATTGTTTAGCTTCAGGATGTACATACCCCAAACTTTTGCATTTCATGTTTGGAAATTTATTTACCCATTGTTTGCAATTGTTACTCAATGTGCTCAACATTTTTCTACCATGAGAAAATGACAAATGTAGTTAGAAGGTCTTTATTATGTGTCATTGTTGATCTGTGTATTGGGACATATTTTAAACCACTCAGATTGCAATTTTGTTCTGAATTTCTCTCTCGAGTGGCGCTTCATGACGACTTCACTGTGATATCTGTGAATGAATCAAAACTGCTTTGAGAAGAAGGTCACTTTACAAGCTATGTTAAATAAATCAATTCAAACCATTTCTTTATTCTATAGTAGAGATCAGGTTCTGCAATTTTCTAAGTTATCCCATATTTTATAAAACAGTTGTTTGTTTTTCAAGCTATAATAATCCTAGAATATTCCTTTTAAAAATAAAAAAAAACTTTACTTCTTTATCTTTTTTTAATTAAAGTACAATATATCATCTTCCTTTCCTATTTTATACCTCCAGTTCCTCCTATTTCCTCCCAGACCTTGTTTCCTCTCAAATTCGTGGGATCTTGTTTTTCATTGTTACTGGTACACATACTCATACACACTCTAATATATAAATACAACCTGCTAGGCCCATCTAGTACTGCTTGTAGGTATATGATTTCAGGGCTGACCACTTGGCATTGGATAACCAATCCTAGGGCTCATCTTGGGGAAGACTAATTTTCCTGTTCTCAGAATTCTTTAGTTAACTTTGGATTTTAGAGGAGCACCTACTATCACCATGTACTGTCACTTTTGTATTATTGGGATAAAACATCATGACCAATGTAACTTATTGGAAGGTTTATTGAGGGATAAAAGTCCACCATCATCAGAGGGTGAAGCAAGGTGCTAGGCAGGCAGGGTGTCATGGCAGTGGATCAGCAAGAGTGATCTCACATCTTAATACAAAACCATGAAACAGAGAGTGCTAACCAGACATAAAGGAGTCTTTTGTAACTTCTAATCCTATCCAGAGCATCATCTGAGGACCAAGTATTCAAATATCTGAGACAAAAGGGGGCAATGCCATTCAAACCATCACCCTACATTTTATGAATCAATATAGTACCAAACTGCATTCTAAATACTTATCATTGTACTCACAAATAAATGTCATTTTCACCCTTCATCAAAGAAGCTTTGAACTGTATTGTTTCTGTTTGGTATAGACAGAAAACATTACAAAAAACAGTACCCGTTAAAATTTAGATACTCCTGTTATTAAGCAGATTTTGACTCTGTCTTAGATAGAAAACAATGAATTTTCCCCCTTGATCAACCCAGAACTTCATCAACTGACAAGCATCACTGATGTAGGACAGATTTGTTAATGATGTATACATGAAAATAGAATGGGAACCAATGTATAAATTTATTGAGAAGAATTGGAACTGTGAAAACAGGCATATTTAAAATCATATAGAGAAAAGTAGGCCCTAGAACATTTCAAACACTACAATTGAGAAAAGGGTATAATTGTCACACCTGGACCCCATAAAATGATTGACATCTAGCAAGGCAATAACATGGCCTCACAGCTATCATCTGACAGTTGGTGCGTTTATCAAAGGCTGAAGACTTGGCTCTCTTCCTGTCATTTAAGTAACCAACTTGACTATTTGCCCACCCATCTGTGCACCCGTCTAGACATTGACCTGACCTAATGTTTCTTGCTTCTGCTCTATTTCTCCATCCCATCTTGGTTCAGATATTCTTCTCAAAGCTGAACTCTAAATCATCACTACCAAACCGAACCATGGAGGCCCCCCTGCCTACGCACCTGCAGCTGCAGCAGCAGCCCCACATGCAGCCCCACCAGCAGCCCTACCTGCAACCCTACCTGCAGCCCACCTTGCAGACCCACCTGCCTCTCCACCTGCAGCCCCCAAAGCAGCCCACCAGAAGCCCCATCTGAAGCCCCACCTGTAACCCTCTCCTGCAGCCCTTCCAGCAGTGGTATTATCCTGCCTCATTATCGTAGCAGGATGGACTCCTCCACCCACTTGAATTCTCTTAGACTCTATGTAGCCTGTTTCAAACTGTTTGTTTTTGGCAACCCATGCACACACATTCAGATATATTTAGCATTGTGTTCTGTGATGTATAATATAAAAATTAACTTGCATTTGCCTGGGCCAATGTACCATAATAGGCAGATTTTATGACAAAATGAATAAAGACATTGTGGAAAGAATCAAGCCAGATATAAACAGGTGTGTATATGAGTGAATATATTTATATACATATGTCACATTTCCAAATGCCTGGTATAATGTACATAATATCATATAGAAAGATTTTTCTTTATTAAGAAACTTTCTACTCACTTCACATACTATCCACAGATCCCCCCTCCTCCCTTCTCCCACCCCCCAGCCCTCTTTCCCAAGCCACCCCGCATCCCCACATCCCCCAAATCAAAGTCTCCCATGGAGAGTCAGCAGAGCCCAGGACACTGAGCCTAGGCAGGTCCAAGCCCCTTCCCACTGCACCTAGGCTGTGCAAGGTGTCACACCACAGGCACCGGGTTCTAGAAGCCTGCCCGTAGACCAGGGACAGATCCCAATACCCCTGCCTGGTTGCCCCCCAAACAGTTTGAACCAAACAACCATATTCTGTATCCAGAGGGCCTAGTCCAGTCCCAGGGGGGTTCAATAGCCACCAGTCCACAATTCATGGGCTTCCACTAGTGTGGCTGGTCATTTCTGCATGTCCTCCCATCATGATCTCGACATCTCTTGCCTACAGAAGATCAGAGGCATATTTATAGAACAAGGCAAATCATTCACAAATGTGCACCCCCATTCACATGTTTTACAGTCCTTTGGATTTTATGTGTGGCTCTCTGTTTATACAGTCTTGCTTTCTGGCTAGACTTTGCCAAGGCTCTTATTGATTCAAAGTTATATTGGATAATATTGTCTAATTTGTAGTTTCAAATAATGTAAGTATTAGAGCATGATAAATTAGACTTATTTTAAATAAATAAACTTATGTTGCTGCCGTTACCTCCCATATGCTGTTGTGATCTTACTTGAGAATTTCTCTTGATGTGGATACTGGATATAAAAGTGTTTTAGTATTAACTTAGAATTGCTTTCTATTGCTGTGAGAATATACTTGAATAAGAAATAAAGCAAAACAAGAAGGAAATGTGCCTGGCTCTGTGGCTGTAAGGTTTCAGTGACTGGCTGCTTGTTTTGTGTAGTTATTGTTGTTTTGTTTTGTTTTTCTCATCTTGTGGCTACAAGGCAGAAGAGAGACAGAGATTGAATGGAGATGAATATGAAGGTGAAGGTGGAGGTGAAGATAGAGAGGGGGAGGGAGAGAGGAAAGATGGGTTTCCAATATCCTCTTCAAATCAGTTTCCCAGATGAACTCTCTTCTTTCCCCCAGTTTCTATCCTCTGAAGGTTTAATCTCTAATCAATAACAGCATAGAGTGGCAGCAAAGACTTGAAAACATGAGTGAATAGAGATTCTTACCCACTACAGTAGGACGCATGATACCATTTCATAAGTGAAATATATATTATTCATACTTTTAAGAAACAAATATAAATTTTATCAATTTTTATTTAAAATTTTACAATACTTTGACTAAAATTTAATTTTTAATTTGACTTTTATTATGCTTATGAAGTTTACTAATATGCAACTTAAAGATAATTGCTATTTTTCCTCTTTCTTAAACCTTGAATAATTTATGACATTTGAATTATAAAATCTTCCAAGGTTATGTGTAACTCACCTGTGAGTCATCTGGTCCTGATAAATATTTATATGTAAATTTCTGTTTTGTAATCTTTATTTTAATTGGTGTCTTTTGGGTTTCCATTTAATATAGGGCAATATGAACAATTCAGAGCATTCTTGGAAATTATACATTAGCTATGATAAGTACAGGAATACTTGTGGCCAAGTAATTAGCTGGTTTTGGTTTTTCAAAGCAAATAAACATATTTCAAAGTATAATCCTTAAGATTTTAATGACTTCATTTTTCTTTTAAAGTTTAAAAACATTTCATATCAACTAGCTTATTATAGTCTTAAAATCTTGTTAAATTTGCAATCAATAAATACGATATTTACTTCTTAAAAGTAGTTACCAAATGTTTATCATGTGCAACAAATTTCAGTTTTATATGTTGTACTCACCACTAAGTTTGGTTTATCTAGACTCTCATTTTGTATTTTAATTTAAAAACACTTTTAAATGATATTATTTTAGTATATTATCAAATAATTTTTTGATATCTATATTATTTCAATAATTTGACCCTTTTAGCAAGAACCAATAAAATGACAATTTAAAGTTTTTTTCTATTACATTTGAAAACTTTTTTGCTTGTTTGCTTGTTTGTTTGTTTGTTTTTGAGACAGGGTTTCTCTGTGTAGCTTTGCACCTTTCCTGGAACTCACTTGGTAGCCCAGGCTGGCCTTAAAAATACAGAGATCCTCCTGGCTCTGCCTCCAGAGTGCTGGGATTAAAGGTGTGTGCCACCACCACCCGGCTATGTTTAAAAACTTTTAACAACTGTTTTCCTAGCACTTCAGTATTTCTAAATATTATTACCATACGGGCTCTTTTTTTTTTTCTTTGTTTGTCTGTATACCTCTAATATAATTTTGAGGTGGAAACAGGATCTCTCTGTAATGTAACCCTGGCTATCCTGAAACACACCATGTAGACCAGGTTGGCCTTGAACACACAGAAATCCCATCTGCCTCTACCGTCCATCTGTTGGGATGAAAGCAATGCACAACCACACCTGGCTTCTAACACTGATATAATTTTTTATTTAGGATCAATTGTTCTTTGTTATTATTCCTAAAAGAGCCTGAGTTCTTGTGTTCTATTTTTTGTTGTTGTTTATTTGTTTTTGCAAGCTCAATATTCATCATTTTTCCTATTAGGATGCACTGAGACTCCCACAAACACCCTTGATCCATATACTTTATCCCATTCAGTTTACTTTTATATAAGACTAACTAGTTAGAAATCAATGTTTTCCACATGTACACATTTATGTGAACCTTTAGTCTATTGTGAATAGTGTTGTTTCTTACAGAAGTTGTAATTTTCTCTCACAACCATCCAACATAGTTTTTCAAATGAGAAACCAGATTTCACTCTAGTAAATATAGTATTATAGGTATCTTGACAGTTTTTCTAGAATACTATTATCTCTCTTTATGAGTTGGAGAGTTCCATCTCTCTGTACATTGCTTATCAGTTCTCTATAACCTCAGTGATAATGCTCAGTTCTGTGTAAAACCTGTTCTCAGCAGTAGAATTTCTTCAAATTTTGGCATAGCTGTTTCTTTTGTCAAAAGTTCATATTTTGAAAATATTACTCACTTTTTCCCAATCATTTTTATTTTTGAAATTTTAACTTAATTTCAAAACTTCTTCCTTCCCTTCCTTCTCTCCAAACCCTCCCCTATATTCCTCCCCAAGTTCCTTCAGACTCTTGGCCTCTTTTGTCACTAATTGTGATTGAATGCGTATATGTATATGCATATGGATTCTTAAAGATTATCTGTCCGTTTTTCTTTTCTTTTTCTTTTTTTGGTTTTTCGAGGCAGGGTTTCTCTGTGTAGCTTTGCGCCTTTCCTGGAATTCGCTTTGGAGACCAGGCTGGCCTCAAACTCACAGAGATCTGCCTGCCTCTGCCTCCTGAGTGCTGGGTTTAAAGGCATGTGCCACTACTGCCAGGCCTGTCTGTTTTTCATAATGACATCTGTATGTATATTTTCACAGATGACTGCTTGAATCTGGACAACTAATTTCTGTGCACTTCCCTGGAGAAGAGCACATTTCCTGCTTCTGGCTCTTTGCAGTCACCTGCAGTTCTTGGTGTAGGGTTAGGGCATTCTTGGCTTCTTTCCATGCAGTTTGGAATGTTCATTTTTGTCATCAACTCACATTTGATCAATCATGTTCAAATTGTATTTGTAGCTTTTGTTAAAACATGTGTTCTATAATTTTTCTCAGTCTTTGTATCTTACATTATTTGTATTGAAGATCTAACATTGTTTTTTTCCTAATCACTAATTTATGAACCAGTAAACTACTGCATTTTAGTTCATTTTATTCATCCAATAATAAAAAATAAAAGTCACATAATTTAAACCCAAAATATATATGTATATACATATATACATATATATTAAAATATAAGTTTGAATATATATGTCTATACATATAAGTTTGAATATATATGTCTATACATATATAATTTCTTTGGACTACAGGATATATGTTGATCAATGAATTAAAACACTAATCATCCTTCTTGATGCTTGTCATAAGGATTCTACAGGCTCCCAATGCCTGCCAAAGGCACAATTTGATCATGCATATTATGTTGCAGTGTCCAATGCCTCATTCTCACCAAGGTTCTTTTCTGGTTTACAAAGAGGTTTTTTCCTAGAGGTAAAAACAATTTGGAAAACTCTGTAAATGAACACCAGGATCTTTACAACAGTCCTCCCATGAAGTTTTACTAAGTATACTTTGTGATTTCCTCTTATACATTGCTATTTTTCTCATTTATTTATTTATTTATTTATTTATTTATTTATTTATTT